>VWZS01010830.1:325883-345883 GCA_013397075.1 Rhabdornis inornatus
TATATATATATATATATATAGGTCATTCCTAGATATTGCCCCATCGGAGTATCCCAGCCTGGGCACTGTTTGCACACCCATTGCACAGCAAAGCCACTGCAGAGGTAAGCACAGTGCAAAATGCCACCCTGAGGGGGGGGCTTCCTAGCATAATACCAGATTTTCAGTCCTGCCAATGTTCCTTTACCACTTTCCTTGTGACGCTGCCGTCTCCAACTCTTTCTCCTTTTCTATTCAAAGGACAATCATGGACAGTCACAGCCTCCATGGAAGCTTCTCTGACAAGTACCTTCTAGAACATTTAATGGCCTAGAACAAGATTTGCTTTCCTTCTCCAAGGGAATGAGTTGTTGTGAACACTTTGGTTGTCTCCAGTCATGCCAGACTGGATACGTCAGAACACATTTTGTTCAGAATACACTTGAAAGCAACACAGACACCAGTGCAAAACTTCCAGCATTCCCTCCTGCCCTCCTGTACACTAAGGGGATACTCCAGAGGGTATAGGTACTCCAAGAAAAAAATGATTTAACTATTTGGTAAGCTGATTTCAGATCTGCTGTCAGAGGTATTATAATGAGACAAATGGGCATGGCTATTTTATCCTCTCTGGCTCATTTTTTAATTTGTGGATTATCAGATGGGTTGCTAATTTCTTCTCTGGTTTTCAACTACTAGGAGCTCTCTAGATGCAGCATCAAGCACACCTCTTCCCAATAGCCTCATTTCTAATGTAATCAGAGCAAGGGTATCTGCAGACAAGTTCACACGTAACAGAAATGCCTGCACCTGTTCTAAATGCAAGTGAGAAAAATAGCTTGGTTGACAAGAAGCTACACATGACCTAGGAATGTGTGTTTGCAGCCCAGAAATCCAACTGTATCCTGGTCTGCATCCCAAGCAGTGTGGTCAGCTGGACAAGGGAAGTGATTCTGTCCTTCTACTTTGCTCTGGTGAGACCACACCTGCAGTTCTGCATCCTCAACATAGGAAGGACGTGGACCTGTGGAGCAAGTCCAGAGGTCAGACAAATCCAGAGATTAGAGAGATGGAGCACCTCTCCTGTGAGGAAAAAGCTGGGAAAGTTGGGGTTGCTCATCCTGGAGAAGACTAGGCTGTTGGAAACCCTCATAGCACTTTCCGGGTTACAAGAGAGCAGGACATGGACTTTTCATGTGAGCATGTAGTGATAGGACAAGGAAGGGTGGCTTTAACAGAAAGAGAGTAGATTCAGACTACTGTGACTTTGTGCTAGAAAAAACTAAGAATAGTGTTTGAACCACTGCCATAAGAAGAAGCAAAGAACCAAACAGAACATTATTAAAATGTCAGTGTTCATTTCTGTTCTCAATAGCTATGCACAACACCCCTGCTCCTTCACAAAAAGGAGCTGGAAGGTCACTGTCATTTCTGGTCTTGAAGACATGTGTCACTCATTTCCAGCCTCTTCTGATATCTGACAGTATGGACCTGCCTGGAGCACAGCAAGAATAAAGGATGACACAGCTCACTGAGCAAAATTTCATTAACAATTTTCCTCCTACTCAAATAAGAGCTCACCCCTGACCCTAAAATGTAGAGCTTGCTACAGAAGAGGCTCTTGCAAGGGCTTCAGTTAATGCAATCCAGCCTTTGAAAAAGCCACGTCTCTGTTTTGGAGGAATGCTTGAATTTATAACAATATTTGATAAAATTCTACATAATCTGTAAGAAAAGAAATGGGCTGCTTCAGCAGAGTAGGTCATGTTTTTCATTGTCTAGTCTTATCTGAGTTTATTGCACCGAGTGAAGCTAAAAGCATGGGTTTTCAGTGAAAACTATTGCATGTCTATCAGCTATATTAGTGTGTTCATATTAATATCATAATTAATAGTTCACTCAAAATTTGCAGATTAGATGCTATGTTTCATTTTGGTAAAACAGGAAATGCCATTAACAGTTTAATTACTAGTTTGTCCAGGATATTCTGTGTTGCACTATAAGCTGATTATTTTCCTTTTACTGTAACATGACCTCTTCAAATGCTACAGTTGGTAGCTGGCTTGACACACGACACAGATTTTTCTTCATGGCAATGTTGCTAGGGTTAAGCAGCTTCTAGATTCATCAAAATTGTTTGTATTTTAAGAACTATATATGACTGTCTATATAGCCTAATGTATGATGTATTATCATAACATATGACATGATAATTGATGTTTCCTGTTCTTACTAAAGACATAGCATGAAGTTTCAGTTGGGTAAAATCATGACACTTGTTCAAACCCATAAATATTTGATTTAAATAGTAAAAAGTCTCCCAACCTTAATATTTCTACATTTGGGAAAATTTTGGGTTTGAACTTTGTGGATTAAACCAGCCTCTTATATTAAATGTCACTGCTTGCAAAGGTAATGTATTTTATTCCACATGCCCAGACACAAACTAACATGATTCTAAAGCACTGTTATGGCAAAGAATGTTGTACCAGCAGACAGTGCTCTTCTGTACAGTAAAATATCTCCAGAAGACAAAGTCCTGTCAGAATAGCTTTAGAGCTTCCACTCTGTAAAAAAAGATTCATTTCTGTGATGGTCTAACCAGTTCTATAAAAACATTTCATAGAATCATAGAATAACCTAAGTTGGAAGGGACTCATCAGGATTATCAAAGTCTAACTCCTGGCCCTGCACAGAATGATCTGCAAAAGTCACATCGTGTATCTCCATTGTTCAAACGCTGGAACTCTGTCAGTCTTGGTGCTCTGACCACTTCCCTGTAGAGCCTGTTCCAGTGCCCAGCCACCCTCTGGGAGAAGAACCTTTTTCTAATATCCAACCTAAACCTCCACTAACACAACTTCAGGTCATTCCCTCAGGTCCTGTCACTGGTCACCACAGAGCAGAGATCAGTGCCTGCTCCTCCTCTTCCCCTCATGAGCAAGGTGTAACTGCAGTGAGGTGTCCCCTCAGTCTCCTCCAGGCTGAACAGACCAAGTGACCTCAACTGCTCCTCACATGGCTTCCTCTCAAGGCCCTTCACCATCTTCACTGCCTTCCTTTGGATGTTCTCTAACAGCTTTGCATTCTTCTTGTACTGTGGCACCCAAAACTGTCCCCAGCACTCGAGGTGAGGCTGCCCCAGTGAAGAGCAGAGCAGGACAATCCTCCCTTGCTCAGCTGGTGATGCTGTCCCTGATGCATGCCAGGACATCAATGGCCCTCCTGGCTGCCAGGGCACTGCTGACTCATATCCAACTTTCTGTCACCAAGAAACCCCAGCTGCCCTTCCACAGCACTGGTCTCCAGTTCTTGTTCCCCAGTCAGTACCAGCTGCAGAATCTGGTCCTTGTCTGTGTCAAACTTCATACAACTGGTGATTGCCCATTCCTCTGACCTGTCGAAGTCTCTCTGCAAGGTCTCCCTGCCTTTGAGGGAGTCAACAACTTCCCCCAATTTTGTATCATCTCCAAAATTACTGCACCTTTGAGTCCAGCATCCAGGTCATTTATGGAGATGTTGAAGAGCACAGGGCTGAGGATGTAGCCCTGTGGAACCCCACTGGTGACAGGTCCCCAGTCTGATGTCACCCTATTCACTACAACTCCTTGTATCTGACCTGGGGGACAATTGCTCACTCGTTCTATGATGTGTTTATCCAGCTGTGTGCGGGACGTTTTGTACAGAAAGATCTTGTCAGAGACAGTATCAAAAGATTTACTGAAATCTAAAAAATTATATCTACTGGGCTCTATTGATCAGACAGTTGGGTTACTTTGTCATAAAAGGAAATTAGGTTTGACAAGCAGGACTTTCGTCATGAAGTCGTGCTGGCTGTGAGCAACGACTGTGTTGTCTTTCAGATGTTTTTCAATAACTCACAGGTATTCCTTATGGCAGGAAACAGTATTATCAAACATTTCTTGAGAGAAAAAGTAAAAGAAAGCTTAGCATTACTTTAATATTTGGTTTAAATTTAAAATACAGTCTAAAGACAGTTGTGGTGTGGGAGTACAGTCATTTTAAGCAAGTACTGTCTTATGTTGTTCTTGACTGTAATGTTCTTAGTAACTGAGAGGAGAGAGCGGTGACTGATAAATAATCAATATCTGCAAGACCATATAAATGAAGCAGAATATTAAGATGAAAGAAGTCAAGAATGAAAAGAGATTTTGATATATTTCCCAAGGAATTAGATATTTCCTTTGTTGACAGACCTTTTTTAAAAATCTATCATCATCTTTCTAACTAATACTTACAGTTATTAAGAATTGCTCCAGCAGCAAGCAATGAAAGAATCTGATGGAAGGTTAAGTTTCTCTTACTGTTATTTCTAAAGATTAGTGATAGGATATTAATTTAATTTTAAATTTCTATTCTTTCAGTAAAGATTGTATTAATGCACACAGTGCATAGGAGTCTTAAAGTATGAGATAAGGCTGTATGGGGGAGATCTGTTCAATGTGGGCGACTTGTCTCCCAAATTCAGTTCTTATACTTCATCTTTTAATTTATTCAGAACGCCTTTGCAATTCACACCCTCTGATCTTCTCTTGTATAAGTCACACTGGCCCTCCTTATTCCTTTGGTAACATCATACTGGTACCTACCACAAGGTGCCCAGAAGAGAGACAATAATGCATCTTCACATTTTATCACCTCAACGCACTGTACAAGATTTACTCTTTGAATTAAAGCTTAGCCCAATGAGTCCAAAAGCCAACAGCTGCAGGAGTTATGTTTCTTTTGCCCTAGTAAATAGGGCTTAGGAAATCTTTGAACTCCACAAAGACAGATATAGAATGTAAAGGAACACATTATGGAAAACAGATCTCTAAAAAGTTACACAAAAGGTATCAATACAGTTACACCAAGTCTCTATTTCCTTAAAAAAATATTTGTAGAGAATATAGAATTCTTAATTTTCCCTTCACTCTTAATTAAAATGGCTGTGATGTTAAAAACCGAAAGGCACATCCATAGCTTCTTAAACCTACCCTAAAAATTAGAACTGCAGCTCTGAATGTGGGTAAAAATCTAAATCATGCCCAAGGAAACTGTGGCTGTGTTCCTTTGGCTGCTGGTCACTCTTTATTTCTGACCAGGACGTTGATGAGCACTCCTCAGTGTTTGTCTACAGCCTCCAGTATAGATTTACTGCTCTGCTACAGACTCTAACTTCAATGCCTATAGCATTTAGTGAGCCTGTTAAACTATAGAACTGGCCCTTAATTGCATTAGCCAGCAAAAAGGAGGTCTTTGGAAGAGTGGCTTACAAAGAATTTGGATCCAGAACACTCCTGCAGGACTCCATGCCTCCCATATTGTCTTCTGTCTTTTCTCCTATTTACTGTGCTTTTTAAAGCTTATTGTTTACCTGGGAAGAAAAATCACTCAGAGCCATGAAATACAAGTAATCATCAATGATTGCCAATAACCAAAGGGTAGTAAATAAGGTATTAGCTGAAGAACATCAGTTACTAAATGCCTGGAGAGTGGCCAGTCTGGCTGCAAGTACATATTCCTTTTCTCCCCTGCTGTCATTTATGTCAATCTTGAATAGATTCTGTTTTACTATGCAGTGGATTACACCCAGAGCTTATGGATATGAATATGGGTTGCTTGATTTGCTCTCTCTGATCATCCTCCAGTGGTATTAACACTTGGGGTCAATCTGGATTATCCCCTGTTTAAAAGATGGCAATTAAACACTTCAATTCTTAATTTCTGAGAATTTCTTCTTGCTTATATGAAGAGCTAAAGGAATTGCTCATGCAGACTTACTTTGCCAATTTCTTGTTGCTGGTGAGTTCGGTAGTGGTAGAGGGGAAAAAAGAAATAAGATTGCTGCACAAGTATTCTCCCTAGAATCTGAACAAGTTCCAAGGAACTTAAAGGTTGCATGGGTGATTTCACTTTTCAGAGACATTTTCTCCTTCTGTGTTGAGACTCCACAGTCAAAATTAGATAAGATGCAAACCTAAAGCAAAGTCTGGAGCTCAAATTTTACCAGTTTTGTGTTTAGAAAAGAGCCTGGTTTGTCATCACAGGAGGTAAGGGTGACTGCATGTGAAACCGTCTGGGATACCACCAAGCGAGAAGGAACTTGGGACCCACTTCCAAGCTGGAAGAAAAATGCAAAGAAAAGCAGAAGGCTATCTTTAGCATGCCAAGTACATTAGATAAAAAGATGAGATCATCCGAAAGGTAAAGGAGACTTTCCTCTAAAATATATGTCTCTGATGTCATGAAGTAGCTGGTGTGAATACTTGCTTGATATGTAGTAGCTCAGATATTTTTGCTCACTCTTTATTTTTATCCTCAGTATGTTAACTAGGAAGACAGTGTCAGAACTACACAAAACGAAGACACCTTGAGTAAGAAAAAACATTATGAAAAAATTATAGAAATTATTGTGACAAAGACTTTATTTAAAATATTGCTAAATCCCCTTTCTAAATACACTGGTTTAGAACTCAGGTCAAATCAGGATTGAATACAGCAGCTTCAAAGGCCTTGAAAAAGTGGGTGGAGGATACGTGAAAACAAAATGCCTGTTTAGACTCACTATGTGTGACCTTTCCTAGGACCAGGCTATAAATTCCATGTTTGACCACAGTTTTCTGTGCTTTTCTGAAGGCAGGTATTTTTATCTATAGAAAGAACTTTATGATATAACTAAGTGGAATAGAGTACATAATTTCTCTGTATTAAGAACAACATAAATCAATCATTTTAAAGACTACATTATTCTTTTCTCAAGTGGAAAAATGTGTGACCACATAGCAGCTACATGTCAGTACCAATGTTAAATTTAGCTTTCCAAAATTTGTTTCCCAAACTCTCTGACAGTATGAAAGAAATACAAACTACCCAAGGTTGAAAATAGCCCCCACAATCATAGGATTCCAAGAGGCCATAGTGCCTGCAAGTACTCTTAGCCATGAAGGTGTTAATCAGTGTATATACTGTCTCATCTGCATCTAAGAAGCTCTGCAATTAAAATTAGAACTTTTATGTCTGATCCCCAGCTTGCTGCTATTCAAAGCTCCTATCTGCATACACTGGGGATGGAAAAGGCCTTTTGAAAGTAAATAATTGGAAAAATTAGAGGGATTTTCTAAGATTGCAGAGCTTCCCTTTAGGACCAGTGCAGGAGCCCTGTCCTTCTGTCAAAGTACAAATTACCCCCATATGGTGATGACCGTTCTCTCAACTGTAATTTATTCATTATGCAGAGTGCCGAATACCAAATGGTGAAAGCACGGCAGCAGAACAATGAAACAGGCTTGGGAAGCTAATAAGTGTCCAATCAATGAGAACCTAATGAACTATAACATGTAATACTTTATAAGGCATTCAAATTAAAAAGGGGAAAAAAATCAACAATGATGCAACATCAATTTACTTATTCAAAGTCTAATCAAACGAAATAAGCATCATTCTCCAAAAATACACTCATAACTGACATTTTGGGAAGGGGAATGAGTGGAAGATAGGATCAAGCCAAAATTCCTTTAAGAATATAATTAGTACTAACCAACTGTCCTTTAATGTAAGCTCTTTGCACCAAACTCTTCTGGTGAGGTAGTAAAAAATTGTAGTGTTTTTTTTTCACTCTACAACCTTTTCCCTTCTGTCCCAAAAGCCTTATTTTACTATGAATTTCACTACCACATGTGAAAAAAAAAGAAAAAAAGAAAAAAAAAAAAAGAAAAAAAGAAAAGGAAAAAAAAGGGAAAAAAAAGAAAAAAAAAGAAAAAAAAGGAAAAAAAGTCCTGAATCTGATTGTGTAGAAATAGTAATAATTAATAGATCATGGGACCATGGACAAGGTAATCCCAGGAAGGTGTTCTGTCTTTCCTAAGCGGCCATAGGCAGAACATGTTCTGCACAGAGCTGTTTTCATTTGAAGGCTGGAAGGAAGCTATTAACTCCTTCCCCAAAATGAGGAGGTGACGGCAGGTATCCAGGTATCCTGTCTGACAACAGAGCACTTCGCTGTTTTGTGTGTCTGCTGGGCTGCTCAGTCAAGAATCTCTGTTCTTCAGTCTTCTTCCACTGAGACACCCATCTTCAAATGAGAAATTTCAATTAATGTGTCTCTGAATTATTGTTTCTGTGTATTTTTTTAAAAAAAGCTTCTTGTGGGCTTTTTTTGTGGTCCTTGTTGGTTTAGGATTTTTTTGTGTTTTAAGTACCCTTAATCCATCTTATATTGGCTTCTGTTGCCTTCCCTGACAGAAAAGGTGCCAACAAGATGGTTCATTCTTGACTCAGCCAGCTACACATATTAGCAATTCTCACAGCAGTTGCCAAGTATAACTGTACATCCTCCTCTTTGAGAGTGGCTGTAGTTTTCTTTTTCCACAGCAGTTGACATTAAGTGTCTTCTGTGTTTCCTGCTGCTCCTGTTCACATGTGATAGTGGTTAGTGTCAGCTTCACTATCTCTCCATTTCTTCTCCTGTGTGAGTCTCTTATCTCTTATAACTTTCTCCATTAAAAAGAATAAAATAAATCCTTATTTTCTTTTATAATTCTGTGCTTAAATTTGATGAAAGACATTTTGGTCTCAGGACTTCTGCTTCCAGCTTTGCCACTGATATTGTGGCCTTTTGCACTGGTCACAGGACTGAAGTGTCTGGGTTGCCTTGACTGAGCCTTGTCTGTGGCACAGTGCTGTTTATGAAAGCAAAAACCCGAATTATGTGTGACTTCAAACATATGGTCACAAAAGGTTTTGATGCTGTCTATTCCCAGATGGGCAAACAAGCAGTATTCATAGCAGCCATGCATTTCTGAGAGTTTTCTTATCCTGCGTTAGTACAAAACCAATAGCAAACGACCCCTGTGCAGTTTTCAGAGTTGCAATGTGTCTGTATCCTTCTCTTCAGGACCACAGTAACTGGAGTGGAAGACTTCTGGGAACTAGAAATAATCCTCTGTGTTGTGAGACAAGCCTCTCTTCCATAAGTGAAAGGAGACAAAACATGGATATTGTATGCATTCACCTGGACAACCACTCCAACAGGAGGGCTCAAAGAAGGGTGCTCAGCACATTAGGAACACTGGACAAAACTGACGTGCAAATTACTTAAAAGTCTGGATAAGGAGCTCGCATCAGTGAAATGTCCAGCAGCTCTGGAAAAAACTTTTGAGAAATCTAATGAAGTATTTCAGTCTTTCTCAGTCTGTCTCATATTCATACAGAAGTAATACAAAAGGATGCGAATGCATTAAACTGGAGTCTGACTGTTAGGAATAAGTTATTATTATTTTGATTATTTTCCTTTTTTTTTTTTTTTTTTTTTTTTTTTTTTTTTTTTTTTTTTTACATTTCTGTGTTATTTGTTGGCTCACAGATCTTTCTTTTTCTTTCTCACACCTCACACTTTAGCATGACAGCGTAAAAGCAATTGTTACAAAGATTACAGTAACAAAACTCACTCAGCAATTCAGGTGCAATGAAACAAAAATGAAAATGAAACTAACAAAATCCAGAAGAAAAATCCAAAACATGACGGAACTGCTTTGTTTCCCAAATTACCATCACACAGTACAGACGTGGAGAAGCAATGAACAGCTATTGCAGTGCAGATAATACAGAAAAGCTCTTCTCAGAACAATATAAGCAGTACTCCTATACTCAGAATGTGAGATGTCAGTGGGTCTTAATGTCCATCACATCTTCCTCATCCCCTGGTGTTTCACTACTGGGCTGACCCAGAAGGTGCACACATGAGGTCAAGGGGGAAGGCAAAGCACGGAAGATTGCAACACATCCAGTTTAAAGAGAACATTATCAAACTAAGTTGTCATCTTTAACTGCCCTTCAGGGTCTGTGGAATCTCAGTCCCTTTTTAGTGAATGGAAGCTTTACCTGTAACATTAAAAACAGAGAAAGTACTTTTTACTGTTTGACTTGGCTCTTTTTTTTCTCTATTACTATTATTACTGTTTTAAAGTGTGCCACAGCATATAGGGTTAATGATATGAAATCTCCACATAATGAGATAAAACTGATACAGAAATAGTGTCCCCTTGCTGTAGGAGGAATCTGCAATCAGGACTTCCAAGCACATGCAAAAAATAACTCTTGGAACAGTCTTCTTGTCTTCCAGTAGACTTGGCAAGAAAGACAAGCCATATGTGAAGCCAGCCATATATCAGTTATGTGGTCTTAGATATTTGCAATAAAACAAAGGACTTTGCTGTCAGCTCTCCTGATTTCATGAAGCCTTTACAGCTCACAGCAATGTCTTCTATCAAAAGCCACAGAGTTATCCTTAGACATGTGCATTTCTTAGAGAAAATATTCTCTGAAATAGTTATTTATGATTAATTCCATCAGGGAAAGGGGAAGACATGAAAGGACCTAATACAATCAGAATCAGCCATGCTGAATGCATCTAGATATAATGAGTGCAAAAACAATTAACAAGAAAAGCAGTAATACTGAGGGGGTGGGGGAGAGTGAAGGAGTTAAAGTACACATGCACAAGACAGTAAGACCAAGAAGAAAATCTTTGTGACAGTGATGTGGATGCCCTGGTAAATTAAGTGGAACTAAGACTTCATCCCCAAATTCCTCCTGGCCATTTATTTAGACATTATTAACTGGCAGTTTCATACAGGGATTGTGTTAGGAGTGGGTTCAAAGAAAGAATTTTATAACAGTGCTTGCTTTCCCAGCTAATTCTGGGTGGACAGCCTGCACACAAGGAACCAAAAGGAAGGCTGGGGAATAGTTCAGGGTGAGCCACGAAGTGAGGTCAGGAGCTAATGAATAGCTCACACCCCAGATGTGCAAAACCATGTGGATGTGAATAGCCCTATGTGTGTGATTACTCACACGTGTGGAGTTCAGTGTGTGCTCAAGCTCAGGAAGAGAACTAGTAGTTTTATTTGATGTAGTGACAAAAGGAGTCAGAGAAGGGATTTAAAAAGTGAAGTAAGGTGATTATGGCAGTGTTTCTCAGAATTAGCCTTAAAGGAAAGGCTTATGAGAAAGGAATTATTACAAAAAATAATAGGGTTTATTATAAAAAACAGCAATGGCTTCTGCAAAATGTTTGTGCGAATTTCAATACTGTAATGACAAATTCTGATTTTCTAGTCAAATATGTTTAACTACTATATTATAAAAACAGTAAAACTAAAATGGATATATTAACATTTCTGTTCACTTTGAATTATTTTTTTATAGGGTACTTTTTGTGCACACCCTACGTTTTTTCATTGTTTGAGCTTTCTAGGTCCAAGAAAGTGAGGCAATTCAGCTTACTCTGTGCTTTGTCTCACTGGAATTAGCAGTTTACGATGATGGATATACTTAAGGACTTTGCCATGTCATGCAGGTTGTCTATTTTTTTCCTTTATAAAATTTAAGAAGGAAAAAGCTCTAAAACTGCCTCCCATCCCATCCTAATTTTTTACCCCTCTATATGAAATCTTTGAAAATAATCTCTTTAATCAGTTTATGGATTCAGATATTGGTGAAATATTTGCTTTACAATGAGTATCTCTTACTAATGTCCTGCTCACTATTATGCTGTTTCTGTGGACTCAGTACATAAAACCTTAGGGCTCTTATTCAGGGATACTGCTATAGCTAAGTTGAAAATTTATATCTCTAGACAGGGCAACAAATTCTATTATATAAATATTTGAAGCTATCACAAGGAGAGGAATACTATAAATTAATCCTTCACTCAGAAGTTACACTAGCAGCTCTTTTCAGTTAATTTTCATTATTTTACCACCAAGGAACAGTTTTAAGGAATTATACTAACCACAATATTAAGAATGAACACCGGAAGCCCACTCCAATAAATATCATTTAATATTCATTGTTGCAGAAATACGTAACAGACAAGACAAGAGAGATTTTCTTTTTTTACTTCTCATGAAGGTATGAAAATATTATCAAATGTTCAGATCTCCACTACTCATAATATTATGGGTCAGATCCAAGCAGAGTGGAGAGGTCAGTGCTCCATCATCACAGCTTTAAATCATTATGGGCTGTAGGGCATAATAGCCTGTGAGGAGGCTTGGCTAAAAGATGGGAAGGAAACCTGGAAAAGGTTAATTATGGCACACACACCACTTGACAGTTCCTTTTCAATCTGATTCAGCTCAGCTGTGAATGCCATTGTGTTCTCAGCACAAAGATCCTGCTTGCTGCCACACTCCTTTCCCTCAGCCCAAGGCTGGGACATGGTTTGCCCACGAGAACTCATCCCAAATCCAAGTACAGTGTGTTTTCCAAGGGGTGCACCTGTTTTGCTGTGGGTCTGGTCCTAGAGCTTCCTGTCTGAAACCTTAACACCAGCAACTTGTTTTGACAGTTTGGGTTGTGTCCCTTAGGAAGCCCCAGGATTTTTCTTGATGGGCTGGGGGGGAGTAGGAGAGGGGAAGAAGCACAAACAAAACAAAAACTTAAGCCTGTGACTAATTGGCTGAAAGGATGTGAGCAATTCCGATCCACTTAATTGAATGTGGGCTCAAATTAAAAAGAGTAATTGCCTTCAGAACTTTGCATTGCAGATTGCTGGCCTCTCTTAAACATCAAATGAAATCCTTCAAGCACATGTGTCAGTGGTGCTGCTTTCAGAAACTCAACTGCATGATATTGATGGTTTTATTTACAAGATGAATTTTCTTGAAAAAGGTGGCCTGATTTTCAAATCAAGGCCATGCCTTCTAGCTGCTGGCTGCTTTCCAAACATTTCCTGATCAGAAGACCTGAAAATAGTACTTTATTTTTTGATGTAAAAATAACTAGGTTTTGTATTTGAAGCCAAGGCTGTATATTTTTATACAAATGTTCCACTGATTTTGGGAAGAGCTTTAGTTGGGCAAAGCCATACCTGTATTAAACATTAATAACTAGAGGAGTAGACAGTCAAGGAACTCTCCCATGAAAATACAGAGCTCAGTTATGAGGCCTTTTTAAATAAAAATCTTGAATTAGATTGTTTTGTCTACACGCTGACATTGCCATTTATTCTTTATATCAAAGCAACATCCACAACTTCTAACCTCATTGTGCTATGCACAAAAACACAGAACAAAAGAACTGTCTCACCTCTCAAAATACTTTGCTGCAAGAGCAACAAAGACCCTTTGTTTGCTATTTAGGTGAGATTGGTGGACATCATCTCTGAGCAGAAGCTTTGAGAATCAGCCTTTTCTATTCTCTTCCAAATTTGTATATGCATATTTTCACATGAGTCTGCTACAGCAGAAGGACTCTTAAAGAAAAGAATCAAGCAGAGCAAAAGGAAAATATTACATTATATTAATAACAAATGGAGTGCACAATGCATTCCACATACAAAGGTTACCCATTTGTGGAGCTGGAAGCCAAGGGCATTTTAAAACTTAAAGAGCCCTTAAATAAACATATTGGTTTAAGTACAAGGCAAATATTCTTAGCTCAGCAGGTAGTTGGTATCTAAATCACATTCAGACTTCACATAAATACACATGTCAAAGCATTTATCTAGTAATAAAAAAACAACTCTTAAGGAATGCAGTTCAGATAGGGAAGTGTCAGTTATTTTGCACATTTCCTATTTCCAGCTCATTAGTTTCAGCTTTTGACAAGGGTGGAGCTGAAAGAAATCCTGTAGAGGTTTTTCTCTCCTCCCAATTTCACATGAATAAACAGAGGGAGGGAGTCCCCTGCCTGTCTGCCAGACTCTTATCTATCATATTTAGATGCTAGATGCTGTCAGATTTTAGATAGTGATGCCTGTAGGTATTGCCAGTTACTGAGAAATTAAACACAGAATAGAAGGTAGTCCTTTCCTTTCCCAAACTGACTTTGCTTTAGGAGGAGGCTTGGACATCCTTCAAAAATGTTGATGTCCAGACAAAGGTGACAGGATTATATTTCTGTCATTCATTACTTGCACCTGATTTTCTGTTTCCTCACTCTGTCCTTGGTGTCTCAGCAGCACTCCATCTACATATTTTCTTTCACCTACATTCTTACATTCCTCTCAAATCCAGATCCTCCCACTCCAGAAGCTGTAGGTGTAGATTTACACTGCTGATTTTTGTTTAAACTCCCCTCATTTAAGATACCTTCTTGAGTATTTAAAGTTCTTAGAAATTCAGTGTTTTCATTATTAGACACATTTTTCCTTCCCTTCTCCCAAAATATATTTCAGAAAATGAAGATGTTCCTCTAGGGACAAGAGGCAGTGAACATAAGAGAGATCTCTATACAATTCTAATTCTTGGAAAGTGTCCCTATGATCACTAACAATCAGGTCAGGAATTACCACCCTTGTGCTAGAAATGACACCTCTGTAAGCTGACATAAGATAACCACGTGGACACATTTTTCCCTCCCAGAGATAAAGCACAGCCAACCATCAGGAGCTGCAAAATGGAAAGATGTATGCAGCCAGGTACCATGTTTCAGCTGAAGCTTGGTAACTTCTGTCTGAGAGAGGTAATTCCTTAAGATGATCTGGCTGCCATTACTCCAGCATACGGTCTAAACACTTTGGTGTAGTCTTTAAGTGATGTAGCTTAATATCATACCCACCTAGCTTATTATTTCTTTCCTAGTCTTACCTGCATAGGTTCTATTCAGATTAGTTTTTATTAGAATCCTTTCAAATAATCCCTAAAACTAAAATAAAATGTGTGTACATATTTATGTGTGTGTCTTCATGTGGATATTTATGTGTAGGCATCTGTGTGTTTGGGTTAGAGAGGGTAAAGACAAAATATTTTCAAAGATGTCTCTTTGAATCTGAGAGATCTCAAATGTTATTTTACACAACTGGGAACATCCACACACTTGGATCATCCTTTGAAAAAACTCGATGCAGATTTTGAGGTGCTTTTACTTGCACTAAACAGGAAATATGGCAGCAAAAGGATTTTCATTTGAGAGTCAGCTGGAGTTTCAGTTTAGTTCCTATCACCTTCCAGACTGGTTCATGTATTCTGCTCCTAAAGTTTTGTTTTAAATCTATTTACCACATAGGGATATAGGTGTAAATAATTATATTTGTCTCTAATTTTTAGGATGAGACTTGAGTCTGCATTAAGTTTTAAACAGTAGCAACAAAGGCCACCGCCTGCATAATCTTTCTTTCAGGCTCAAATCTCAAATTTGTGGTGTGGCACCATCATAAAGGGGTGTAACTTTCTCCCAGCTTTTTGAGCAGTTAGCAAGTATGGCAGCTCTGCAGATCTGAAGATGCTCTATGAATTTTCTCTTTCATGCACCCTGGAGACCAGGAGTCTTCCCATTGTGGCTGATGAGCCCTTTTAGTGTGCATGAATGCATAAATAGACCCAAAAGTAGATCTATTCTTAAGAAAAAAAGTTTTGGTGATGCAAATTTCTCTTTAGCTGAGTAAAGCATAGACAGAAGCTCATCAGTCATACAAGATTATCATTAGAGACTTTTCAGAAGGTCATGCAGTGATAGGACAAGAGGAAATGGCTTTGAGCTGAAAGGGTAGACTTATGTTAGACATAAGAAAGAAATCTCTCACTTTGGTGAGGCACAAGTTTCCCAGAGAAGCTGTGAATGTCCCATCCTGGAAGTGTTGAAGGCCAGCCTGGATGGGACTTTGAGCAACCTGGGCTGGTGGAAGGTGTCTCTGCCTATTGCATGGGGATTGGAACGAGATTATGAATACTAAAAAAAAAAATAATTTGGATACATAAATTATTTGGTGCCTTCCCTGTTTTTTTTTCAACTGTACTGCTCAGACTGGGAAACTAACAGTGGCTAATAGGAGAGTAAGTCACCCATACATGACTAAAATTTAGTTTAGAGCCCATGAGACGGCAAGATGAGCCATGTCTCCTAGGTGTTTGAACACTGAGTTGGATGAAGATGCTGAACTAGCTGCAGCAGAAATATAATCCTGCCACTGTGGATCATTTTTCACACATTCCCAGTTGGTTGTTTCACATGCAACTGGAAAGAGTTATTGTTTTTCTCCATTTTTTTCCCCTTCTGTTAGCCAAAATAGTGAAACCATAGCATCAGTGTTATTTGAAAATATATTTATGTTTGTTTTCCCTATAAAAAGAGATAATAATGTTATGTTCCAATAATATTAAGTTGCAATGTTATTTGCAAGATTGCAGAGCTTTTAATTTTCTGATTATTTCCACAGTGGGAGTTTCAGCTCAATTTCAACCAAGACACTTCTATCTGTTTCAGTTATTTTTTTATTACAGCTAGAAGCAACAATAATTGCCTTTAGTGTATGAAAACATGACTGAGGAGACAATTGTTGTCCCTAAAGAGTAAAATCATCAGCATACATTTTTGATGTAAAATTTTTGTAAATTAATTTCAAAATCCTATAAATATTATATTTACAAAAATTGTGTTGTATGCTGTCTTCAAAGAAACAATCTTTTTTCTTTTTTTTTTTGTAAACTATGCTTCATACACACTGCATTTCCTGAGGCAGAAAACAAAAACATGAAACAAAATATTAGCCTTCTACTTTTGTAATTTTACATTCTACTATTTTTCTTTTCCAACTCTAGGTTTGGGTTTTTTTTAATATCATACTGGAAGTACACAGGGAAAAAAACCCAAAAAACCAGTAACATTCTCAGTAATCAAGCCTCATCTTCAGTGTTTTACTATTCAGGTCATAGAAACCCTCATAAATATATATTTCAAGTGTTAAGGCAGTGGGTTTGCATCTAATTTGGTCATTAATCAAGAAAATAATTAAAAATATTGAATATTTTATAAAATATTTTTTCCACAATTTCTATTAAAAATGATAACATGAAATCTTTTCAATTTTCTCTAATGAAAAAAATTCAACTTGAAGTATTGCAATCCAGTTATATCTTGTAAAAATTATCTATCAAGGCTTTTGACGGAATTATCCTCTACAGCCACTGCATAGAGGAACCTGACAGACTGTCCAAGAACAGGAACTACAGTTGTTAAAAGCCTCTGAAATAACTTGGGTTGATGCCAACATTAATAAATGCTATTAAAATTACACTACTTTGTTTCCATTTTTCCTGTTAGAAAATTAAATAAGTCAGCATTTTGCAGTGGAAAAAAAAAACAAAAACAATCCAAACAAACAAGCAAAACCCTGAACAAATAGAAACAACTGGATTTTGGATTTAATCAGACTAGTATCTTTTCAGTTGTGTTAGATCTCAGTGTGGTGTATCCTGTGTAACACAGATGTACAGAAATTTCATATCATTTATGAGTACACAGGACAGCACTCAAGGCACACATATTATGTCCTTTTCCTGTTGCTGCATTTGAATGCAGAACGAAGAGAATATTTTGGATAAATAAGCTCAGAGGCTTTTTTGAAGGAGATCAGCAGTGTTACAACTAACATCAAGAATGGTGATGAGTTCCAATAGATATTTCAGCAGATTTCCTCCAGACAGAATGGTGGTATTTGCTTTTGAGCAGGCAGCACATTGTACTTATATCAAATAGTGCTAGCAAATTTGCTGCTAGAAAAATAATTGTAGAAAATCTAGGAAAATTCATTATTTGGAAATCATGCTTTCATAAGGAAATCTGATCTCCAGAGATGATTAAAGATCATAAATTACCAGAAATATCTGAAGACATAATTTCATATGTCTTTGACAACTTCAGAGCAGGTCAGCCTGTGATTATTTATTATTTGTTTATTTTTGAAGACACATTAGCAGAAGATACCTTTCTGAGCTAGTGATAGCAACACATTTTCTCACATACCTCTGGATACTGGTGTGATACAAGGACTCCAGCTCACCTGCCAGCACTGGAGGGAAGGTGGGTGTCCTCTGAGGCACAGAAATTCATCTCCAAGTAATACAAATGAGTAATAGTGCCCTTCCCAACATAATACCATTGCAGGCAAGCTCTCAACATATTTACCAACTCTATGGGATTAACCAATAATAGGCTGATTAGCCAATAAGTATTGAATCATCTTTTGCTTCAGAAAAGGATCATTGTATATGATTTGGGAAATACTGCTGGCTTCCAATCTCATCCACTGTAAACATAGCATGGCACTTCAGTGCTGATAAACTCTGTATAGAATTTTAGCCCAAGAAGTAGCTCATATCTATATCATCTACATCTATATCTATGTCAACTGTATAGACATATATATATATGAAATTAAGTAGGAATGGGTATAGTAGTTGAACCTTAAGTGATTGAGCATCATCTGTCTGCATTCATATTTGAGCATTTAAAAATGTTTCACCACCAGGAATGTAAGAGGGTTAAACAGCAGCAGATTTCCTGTGCTAGATAATTTAATGAAAAGCATTCATGGTGCTTTTTGAAAACAACAGGCTCATGGATGGCAATTTTTAGCATTATTTTTTAGTCTTTTTTTTTGTTTGTTTTTCACAAGGAAAATGTAGGCAAGACAGACTTTGCCATAATTCTTCCTAATTGCTCTAATGCATTTTATTTTATTTTAGTGTTCTCAGTTTATAAAAACAGTTAGCATCAGTTTGTTTTCATTTTTAATGGAGATAAACTCATTCTTTTCCTTCTGAAAAACTTCACAATATGGTCAGAAATGTCAGCAATAATTAGACAAAATGCTTGTGAAAACATAAAGTAGAAACAATACATCTTTTTATAATAGAATCAGTTTGTCTGATTATCTCAAACAATGTACATTTCCAACTGCCCAGGAGGGTCATTAGAGCTTATGAAAATCAAACTCTCTTTTTTCTGCTTCATACATCATGGACAACAATATTGTCTCCAGGATCATTATATATTGCCTGGCTTCATAAATGTATGTTAGACTTTCTTGAGCTACAGTGAACCTGGAGCATGAAATGCATTCAAAAATAGAAACAACAGGGGGAAAGAAAAAAGAAAATAATGTTATTAACTAAATAACCATTACATATAAATTATAAAAGGAAAGATAACTTCACTGAACACAGTACTCAGAGGACCTTGGTTCAATTCTGTCTTCAGTCACAGATTTTCAGTATAACCTCAGGAAAGTAATTTCTACCCTATGCACAATGAGGGCCATTTGTCCTTTAAAGAAATGGTTGTGACAGCACTCCCTTCTGAGCTCCTGTCAAGGTGTGGAGCTTAATTCAGAAGTTTTTGTTATTCCTTTGAGACACAGTCAGAAAACAGACAAGAGTATCACTTTACCTTTTCTCCCATCTGAAGAAATGGGGCTAATATTCCCCTACCCTCACTGGAGATCTTATGGATGAAATTCATTAGTGTGTAAGAGGCATTCAGATATCGTGACAAGGGCCATTTAGTGAGTAAATATCTGGATGGAGTAGGAGGAATTAAAATACAGTTATCAATTTACATGAAAAAAAAATAGTTTAGTATGAAAAAAATGGAAGTCTGCTAAGTTTATCATATGATCAATTATTATTCTGCACTCCAGGAAGCTGGAAAGTTATTTCAAAGATAACTTTTACACCTGTTTAGTTTGTTTTCTTGTGAGGCGTTGCAATATATTTGTTCTGCCCTATAGTTGAAGCACCTTGCTTTTTCTCAGTGGTCATGGGTTTTCAGTCTTTACTTGTCTCCTTCTGATTCAGCAACATTGTCCCCCAGCAGGAATGATGCTTTTTTACTTTGAACAGGGTCCCAATATACCAGCTGCCAAAGTTACCAAAGAAAATTTGAAATTTACAGAAAAAGTGCAAGAACATGCAACATTTCATTAAAAATGTTAGAACCTTTTAACTTTTCAAGATTTTTACCTGTATCTGGAAAATGTGGTCAAAAAAGCAAAAGCATTACAGAAGTAATCTGCTATAACCAAATCAAGAGTTTCTCTTCTGTTGTAGTAGTGCATGTTTGCTCTTGTAAATACAAGCAAATGCTTACCAATAATGAACTCTCTGTGTTGGCTGCAATGTTCTAGCCCAAAGTAGACATGAGGCTCAAAACTATTTTTAAATCACACAAAGGAATTATTAATAAATATAATCCTTCTGGTACTTGAAACTTGCAATGAAGCAATTCCTTTCAGCCAA
>VWZS01010830.1:350883-405136 GCA_013397075.1 Rhabdornis inornatus
CTATGTGCAGAAGACCATGATTTCCTCTCCATGGGCTACATTCTGATCCCAGAGCTTCCTGTGGAAAAGGCTAAAGCATTTTCTACTTGTCTTCCCAAGACGCAGCCAAGACCTCTGTGGCCCATGGTGACCATGCAGCATGGTGTAGGGCAGGCAGGAGTGAAGAGTGGAAGAGGAAAGATTCCTTCCAACTCAGTCACTTCTAACTGATGCTGTGTGTATGATAAAAGGTCATCAGGGCATTTAACACCCCTCTGCTTTATCAGAAGAAAATCTGAGCTCCTTGTGCACAAGTGGTCTTTATAAAACAAGGCACGATGTAACTGTCCAAATAATCTGCTGATCTGGAGGATACCAACCTCCATCTGACAACTACCTTGGAGAAATATACAGCTCTCACAATACAGAATCACAGAATCAATTAGGCTGGAAAAGACTTCTGAAATCACTGGGCCCAATCCTTGATCGAACACCGCCAAGTAAACAAGAGCGTGGCACTAAGTATAATGTTTCCAGTTTTCTTAAACACTTCCAGGAGTAGTGACTCCAACACCTTTCTGGGCAGTCCATTCCAATGTTTAGCCACCCTTCTGTGAAGAAATTCTTCCTAATGTCCAACCTGGACCTCCCCTGGAGCAGCTTGAGGCCATTTCCTCTCATCCTGTCGGTTGTTGCCTGGGAGAAGAGATCAACATCTAGCTGGGTACAATCTCCTTTCAGTCAGTTGTAGAGAATGATAAGGTCACCTCTGAGACTTCTCTCCTGGATGAACACCTCCAGCTCCCTCAACTGCTCCTCTTAAGAATTACCCTCTAGACCATCCACAGCTTTGTTGCCCTTCTCTGGACCGGTCCAGCACCTCAGTGTCCTTCTTCAACTGAGGGGTCCAGAACTGGGCCTAATTTGTTATCAAAGTCTTACTTGTGACAGAATCAAAAACTGTCATCATTATTCCACAGACAGTGAATCAAGACATGAAAATAGAGAAACTTGATAGAGACCAGAGAGGACATTATTGTCAGAGCCGATATGAGAAGGATTCTCTTTTTTTGGTTCATAGTTTATTCCAAGCTTTTGTGCACTCATTATGCACTCTCTGAAATCACTGAGCTGCAGGCAGCCAGATTGCAGGAAGGCAACCATGCATTCAAGCCTATGGAGACAAGTTAGTGCCTCTCAAAAGCCATACTTTGCTGCAGAGAGCACAGAGAGCCAACAGCAGGCATGGTGTCTTTTACTCTGGTAATAAATGAGCAGAACAAGCCATGTAGAAGTTATCTGTTAGCACCGACAATTTTTAGAGACCATGTAACAGTCTGTAATATATATAAAATTATTGACATCATGTGTGTTTATATTTAGGTTAAACAACTATATTGTTTTTATAAGAGAAAACTGTTTCTGGAAACAATAGGCCAAATTGCTTTTCCTTGCTAAGAACAATGATGCAATGCTGCCAGTACCAACAGTTATTATTACAGAATCAGCTAACTGAAAACACAAGGACTTTAACAACTTGTATCTTACAAAGCACTCCAAGGCATGCGGATGCTGTTTTGCTTTGTTTGCTACTCAAGATGGGTAAAAGCAGTTTGCATTTTGCATCTGCTCATTATTGCAGATTTCTCTGTGTATGTTTCCCCCTGTTTTCACTTCTCTTTCATGAGGGCAAGTATACAAAGCCCCAGTTCTTGTGAATTTTTCACTATCAGAACTAATTGACGAAATCGGAGTCAGACGAACAGAGGAAGGCAAATCCCTCTGGGATGTACAAGGGGTCCAAAGAAAAAGAAAAGGGAACTAAGATGGAAAATACACCCCTGTTAACAGAAATAAGCAAGACTTCACAAAAATTTGGAGATTACTCAATCGTGGTCACCGCAACAATCATATTCTAAGCAGTGTCTTGGGCCACCCCATTAAAAAAATACTAAATATGCAACTGTAGCACAGATTGCAACAGATCTGCATATTTGAGATTTTTTTTATAGCTAACATTATGATGATCAAAATCAATTCGTATATGCTGAAAGTGGGACTACAAAATAGAGCTAGACAAAGGAGCTTTGCCATTTTCTACTTAGATACAGTTGGAAAACAAAGTCTTCAACTTTTCACCATAGCTGACAGGTTAAAAATTCACCGGATGTGGACAAGATGCAGCATACTGAGAGCATAAATTGATTTTATATTTAGGTTTAAAATGGATCTTATTGTCACAGAAATGTTAACCTCTCAACAGAAAAATCCACTGGATTTTGCAAATGCAAATGTTAAGCTCCCATGCTTGGCACAATAATGAAATATACAGCATTCCTTGTTGTCCTTACCTTTGAACTGCAGGTAACTATACAGCAGTGTTACAGGACAAAGATACACTTGTGAAATATTCACAAGCTGATGTCTTTGCAGCCCCGTGGGACCTGTGAAGAGCTCTTTTTTCCCCCACATCGCTCTCTCAGACTTTAAATAATGAGGAGCAGAAAAGGTATGAGACAACATGTCTGTGTGTCTCCTTTGAAATCTTTTCTTACATTACCTTGTTATCTGTGCTCAAGAGCAGCAGGCATTCCAGCAGTTCAGAGTGTATCCACAGCAAAAACACCCAGCAAAACAGAATGCCGGTAGATACAACTTTCAGTTCCAGGTCCAGTCAGCAAAACACAAAACAGATACATGGAGGGAGTGGTGGCACAGGTGAGTGGGGGGATGTGTGTCTAAAGGGGTGGGAAGGCAGCATTTTGCCAGACCAGTTAGTTAAGAAAATAGATTTTTATTATCCATCCTGAAAAAAACAACTCTCCTAATCTAAGCCCACAAAATGTCTTTGTACAGAAAGTTATCCAACTGCATGGATCAGATCCTGACCACCTCAGAAAGGTAAGAGGGCTGGTCACTGTGCTGGTCACAAAGATTTGAATAATACTTTACAGTTTAGCCCTTGCTGATAACTGGTCAGAAACACTGATGCTGGTAGGGATTTGGAGGTTTTGCTATAGTTCTGTATTGCGCATCAGGAGAGACCACTTTGAACCTGGTATGAGGTATGAACTCAGTATGAGGGATTTCACTTGTTTCCACACATCTGAGTCAGTCTTGAGTATGTACAAGACTAAAGTCAAGCAATTTTTATCAAGTGAATCCACCTGGCAAGTATAGTCATTTTCCAGAAGAGGCATTGCTTTCTTAATTTCCAGTTCTCTAAGACTTCTAACTAATTTTTTGTCCCCTCTACATTTCAAAGATGCTTATATAACAGGTACTTTCCCACACTGGCCTTAAAAGCCCTTATTCTCTTTCTTTCATTATTTCAACAGACTAGTAGTCGTTGCAACACAGGTGACGGTAAATCAAATCAAGTTGAAATGTGGGCCTGACTCATTTTCAGACGATATGTGATTTGTTTGCATTACATTATCTTGGAAACCCATAAGCAATGTGCACTAACTACATGCCCGCACATGGCAAGAAGATAAATGCTCTTAGTCATTAATATAAAGTCTAAATAAAATTACAATCAGGTTTGGATATTAGGATAGCTTTGCAACCCCCTTGGGGCGTTGCTCTTATCATTAGCATTATTTGCATTAGAGTAGTGTCCAGAGATCCTGCCTGTGATCAGTTTCAAATTGTGCTAGGCTCTGGAAAATGTGGGAAGAGACAAAAGTTTTGAATGCTAAATAGATAATTACAGGCAAAGAGTGGGAGAAATAAAGGATTATTATCATCACTACGTAGAGCTCTGAGGTGTGGAGATTAAATTTTTGTTATAGTCTAAGCACAGGCGCAGAGCAATGTTGGAGTCCAAGTTCACCTTGCATCCAAAGAGTTTGCACACAAGCCCATGTTTAGGTTCCCATTGGCTTTGTGGGAGTGCTGATAACAGCTGAAAGATAGCTTGAGCTTGCCTTTCCCCAGCTACATTCCTACCTGCAGCACGGGCAGCTGGGAACAAGGTTGGCTTGGCTTTCTTGGCCTGAGGCAACCTCCACACATGCTGTCATGCTGCCCTGTGACACCTTCCCAGTGCTGATCCAGCAGGTTTCCCCAAGTCCTTCCCATATGGATTATAGCCCTGAAGTGTAGGATGGATGGGCAGGTGAGCACAGGAACAGCATGCTCAAACACCTGAATGACTGCTCAGACAACACAGGGGCATTTTTTGGTTTGTTTGTTTGCTTGTGTGTTTCTTTGGGGGGAGGGGGGTTGTTTGTGGGTTTTATGTGGGTTTAGTCTTTATCTCATCTCTGGGAAGATTCTATGTCTTTCTTAAGGTCACCAGAAAGTCAGAGTGCAGGTAAAAACCCAGACACCTGACTCCAGCATCCAGAATTCATCATTCATCTCTAAAGATCTACTGGAAATATAGAAGTAACCTGGTAAAAAAATAGGACTAGTGATCTTTTAACCAGTAGTGGAAGGACTCTACTGACCTCCCAGGAAGTTTCTTTTCAAGTAACATTTCAAGGTGTCCTCCATACACGCTTACAAAAATTTTACAGCGATTACACAAACACCCATCACAATGCTGGGCTGATGAAAGAGGGGGTGGATGTTTATGTGCTGCTGTTTCACCCCATGTTGGCACGGATAAGAAAATTACAAAGTGATAAGAAGAGATGCAAGTGGGAGGAGCAGACGTGAGTGCTTGATTATGTACTTAATTAAGCAATGCTGGCCACATCAAATTGCAATGCAGAGTGTGTCTACCTACAGCATGGTTTTGGTCCCAGGCAATACACTGGCTACCTGTCTCTGAATGGACAGCTGGGGAGATATTTTCAAACACAGAAATGTTGACTATCCAGGAGAGCTGGATGGTTACCTATTTTTGCCTTTGAAGACCGTATATGCTCAGTTAAGATCACAATCTCACCAAGTGATCCAGTCACTCACAGAAGTAATTGTGCTTAGATAAATGAGACAGCAGGCAGGAGTAAGGCTTGTAGATCTACACCTAAAATAAAACTCCTGGCACTCCCAAACAGCAAGTTATTTCATCCTATTTAAGTGCTTTAACAAGAATGTAAACATTTTTTTCTTAAACATGGTAGGAAATTTAGTTATTATTTTTCAAAACTAATATTATTTTTTTCTGTAACTTCTACTGTTCTGTAATTCTAGAAGGCTCATGTCTAATCCCATCTGTAACATGTTTATTAGATGTAATATCTTATCTCTTAGATTCAGTGTCTGACACTATCATTTTGTTCTTATTTCAACAAAAGTGTTTTTCTCCTCCTCACTTTGTCAGAATCTGTTTTCTTTATCACAGTAGAAAGTTAGAAAGATTCCTCCCTAAAAGACAAAAAATGGACCACACGTAACTTTTAATTCAATTTGTATCATAGAATCCAGACCAAACAAAGTAACTTTATAATACTAGAAACTGCCAGAATTGAGCTGGGATTTTTTTTGCTTGTTTTTAATATATGGGCATGAAGCCTCAGTAAATCTGTAGCTCATTGGCTTCGTTACCTGTAGCCTTGTGAATACAGAAGGAAACAGTACTAAATGCTCCTGTGATTTCTGGTTTTCTTAAGGGATTCACTATCTGTGTGCCTTAAGTAGAAATACATAGGAACCATTCCAACTTTCAGCTGACAAAACCACAATATTAGTTGGTTTGTAAGAACTCTACAGATAAAAATTCCACGTGGATTTTCCTGGGTTTTGCAAATTTATTAAAAAATAGAATAGTCTATACAAAATTAGACCATGAAAGTTAAGAGCTAGTAAATTAATTTATTTGGTCAGTGAAATCATCTAGGAAATACAGGTGGTTTTGTATAATTTTAACTATTGTATAATATTAAAACACTGAAGGCACCTTGGTATCCAGACTCAGAAAAGGTTCCCAGTCGAAATGTGTTCCTTGCATACCATCCTTTAGAACAGAGGAATTCTTTATTATATCCATGTAGCTTTTTGCTGAATGGTCAGTCAAGAACCATTGTTAAATATAGAGGTTGGAAAACCCTAATCATCTTTCATATTCATTTTCCATACCTTGCCAACATCTGCATAGCTCGCCAGTGAAGCTGCAATCCACCCACAGGTTGCAACTTATAGGTCAGGGATGGGAATTCACTTTGAAATGAGCCTACATACATTACTGAGGTGACAGGTATAGCACACAATGATGAACCTTCTGTCAGTCACAGAGAGGTCACACTGGTATCAGTTGCCAACATGTCTTTCTCCCATCTTTAAAAAAAAAAAAAAGGAAATTAAAATAGTCTGTGTTTTTTTTTTTTTTTTTTTCTTCTGGAAACAGAGTTGATGCTGTTCACTAGTGTCAAGTGGCTGAAGATTTAGGGCCCCAGAGCTCAGGAGGTCTCCTTTGACTGTGCTGGCTGTACTCTCTGCAACAACATAAATTGTAGCCTGAACTGAGCCCCTCATAAGCTATTCCAGGAGCAACGATGACAGTCACATTAAGTCAACTGTACTGGAAACAAACATCTCCAGCCCAGTGGCAGGAAAGCCAAAATAAGAGCATGGCATTCTCCTGTTTCTTACCTACCTTTTTTCCATAATAAAACCTGTAAAATAGGTCTAGTTTAAAAATTATCACATTAAAAGGCTCAAAGATTTTTAGTTTTGTTAAAAAGGTGACTGAGTCTCATGTGCAAGAAAGAGTAAGTTGTAACATGAATAAAAAGAAATATCTGAGTTTGCTGAAGGTTCACCTACAATTCTGTAACTTTAGCATTATCATGAACAGATCAGAATACCAAATCTAAGATCAGTACTCATATCTCATTATGCCATCTTTGTCTACTGTTAAAGAAATGCCAGAGCTCATCAGATAACAGGAGAATATTAATATTGTAGAGGTTAAAGAATCATGCTCTCTGTAGTTATCTCAGAGTGTTTGGGCTACTTGATGTAAAATCTTGTTTCAAGGTCCTTAGAGGTTAATAAGATCAGCGCCCTCCAGTCTTTCTGTGAGACCTCAGAAGAATCTTCCTATATTCTTCCATTTTCCCAACCTACTGAGATACTTGAATGTTCTATGTATTTGCTCAGCACAGACAAGGACTGATTTTTCTAAACAAGGTAGTTTGGATGACATGATGACATTTTTTGGTGTCAAAATGAAGCCTTTCTTCCAGTAAAAAAAAAAAAGCCCTCAGAACAAAACAAAAAATCAACCCTAGCATAAAGCGGTGTTAATACACATGAAATAAATTGATTTTGCCAAGGCTAAATTTTTCAAGTGGAGCCTATACTTGAGAACATTCGAGTGCTCTCTTGAGTTATCTCATTGTATCAGTGTTTGCAGGACAGTACCTTGAATTTGTTTCTATCATACAAAGTTGATATATAAGGAGACAGGATTTAATTGAAACAACTCTGAGAAATCTTTAAAAAATCCTGTATTTTTTTATCAGAAAAAAAATCTTCATATGAAAGAAGACTCAGAGTATAAGGGACCTTTAGGAGAGATTCTGGTATGAAATGCAGCTATAGTCTGTAATAAATGTGATTGCAGTCTACAATAAATAAATGCTTCTTTTATTTTTTATGTGAAATTTTTAGAGGTGTAAGGATTTCCTCATTAAAAATATTTTTCTTTTACTTTGCATATTGGATTTTAGAAATCCATTCATACCATGGATTTGATGAAGACAAGCCATAAGTTTATGCAAAGTCTATAGCTGCAGGAGACCCTGACCTCACAGAGGATCAACTCTTCTGGAGTGTTATTACCCAATTAATACAGTTACTTAAATAATGTAATGCATATGAATGCAAACTATGGAGATCTGCCTGAGGTTGTTGGCCTTCTCTGTATGTCCCCACCTATCCTTCAGTATATGTGCAGCTGTCTTACTTGTCCCAGTATTTCAACACTACAGGGATTGAATCCAAAGTTTCTGTATATAGAAGTCTGAGGCTCAGGTTCTTCTCACTTAACTTGAGGTATTAAACTGAGAAGTATCTACATTACAGTGAAAACACTGTATGAAAACAGGGCTATTCATGCCTTTGTACAGACAGACTTTTTAAAAATTATTATTTTTTTTCTTAATGGGAGGTGTTTAGAAATTCTAAGTGAATTAAACCTTTTGGGGGCTGGTGGCACTGGTTTTGAATATCATCATAGTTTTACTTCTGCAAGTTTTTTTTGCCCTGTAACTATTTATTAGGAACATCAGTGTACAGAGACAAGGAGTCATTTCTGATGCTCATTCAGGGACACCAATACAAGTCCCTTTTATCCTCTCCTGCACCAAATACCATGTTGTCTTAAAAGTTGTCTTTTAGCTTCATGTAGTGGGAAGTCCTGATAGCCTAGTTACTTTGGGTTTTCACTGCCAGGAATGAGTGGTTGAGGGAATGAAACATTCACCCCAGTAGGCTATAGAAAGCAACAGTAATTAGGTTGTCCACATCCCCGTTTCAGTGGTCCTTCCCTGTGTCTTAGAGTTTTCCTTCCCTATGGGAAGCTGGCTGCAGCACCCTTGTCATACACAAGGGTGATAGACAAGGGTGCACACAAGGGCACAACTGTCAATACCAGTCACAGTGATGTACATCAGGAACAACACCATGAAAGTCAAAGGGGTATAGTCAAAGGGGTATATCTCAATAGAGGTATAGCACTGGGGAGAACAAGCCTATACTTAGAGCTCAGTAGATAGGACTGCAGGAATTAAAAATGTTTTCAGACAGCCAATTCATCTGTCACGTGACAATAAAAATTACATTTAGAAAAATATTATCTTTCCTTTTTTAATTGCTGAGAAAATGTAACTCAAGAAGCAAAGCTTTAAGCTTTTATTTTATGCTCACTGTCGAGTCCTATATTGCAGATTTTGCCATGATTACATGTGAATAAAGTCCATCACATAATTTAAATTTAACTCTATTCAACTGACTCTGTCCCCCCATCTCAGCATCCATTAAATTATTGTTCTTTTCCTCCTCCTCCTCAGTTCTCCTAAAGATGCTATTCATTAAAATGTAGAGAATAAAATCTCTATATGTGCATTTTTGCTTATTAGCTGTGCTGGCTGCCTCATCATTTGCCAAAATCATATTTCTTGAACAAGAAGGGCAGAAAAAATGTGAAATCAATCTTTTTTGCTTGGCCAGATAAACATAAGACACAATGAGAGAAAGAAAGGCACAGAGAGAGACAGATAGGGAGAAAGAAAATAAAGCAAGAAAACAGCAACACCATCCCAGTGGTGATGGATAACTGAAGTGAACGTGTCAGGATGGTATTATGTAAATTACCAAAGCAGCTGAGCAGTGCACTGATGATTACAGAGGATGTGAACAATGTTGTGGTCCCCAGGTGCCACCATGCCTTGTTATTTTTTCTTCCCTCCAACTACCCTTGGGGTAGATTCTTCCTGACCTGAGTCCTTGAAAAAAATCATCCAAGAAATACGTTCCTTAAAAAAAAAAAAGGTTAGAGGACATCTATGACATTTCACTAAAGCAATAACTGCACCCTGTGTGTTGCCAGTTTAACATTCTAAAAAGTGCCTTTTCCTTTCAGCTCTGAAGGGTTTGACTTATCAAACACCTTAATTACAGAATAGGCTCAAGGTCAAAATAATTTTAAACCAAAGAGGAAAACTGAAGGGTGAGGGACATGCATTCAACATGCATTAAACAATATGTTAAAGTTACTCTGTATCATTAGGAAAAACTTTTTTCCATCTCATTAAACATCCTGTGTATCTGTATTTGAATTTGCACATTATTGTTTGTGTCTTTTGTTTCTGGTGACTCTGCATTTTGTTTCTCCTTTTCGGTAGTGTTGATTTAAAAAACCGTTGAGCAAAATTGCAAAGTGATAATTTGCAAATTATCCCTCATTTAAAATTACTCTTCTTTAAACTGAACGTGGACCCAAAACTCAAAGTCCCATAGTCCACTAATAAGCTCATAAATTATTGAGACAAACACCCAGAGCCTCTGCAGACTTCTCAGGATTGTACCTTAGGAAACAACAAACCTCCATTGGTTTAAGTCTTACAAAACACCTTGTAAACATGTTAAGAATTTCATCCAGATGTGTTAGAAATGAACTAAAACAGTGTTGGAAATGAAATAAAGCTTTAGAAAAATACAGAAAATTATTCAGAAAAATTCTTATGGTCCTTAAATTATTTTGACTTAATTAATTTGCATTCTCTTTTCACAAATAGATGAAATTATATTTTCTTATTAGCACCATGCATAGAGCACATTTCTACTTGATTGAGGTTGATCTATATTGATTACACAAAGTTCCAATTGCAATAATCAAAGCTTCATGGAAGTCAGGAAATACTAAGCTAGCTCTTCCTGCAGAAAGAGGGCTCCCAAATGCAGAAGAATCCTGTTGCAGAAGCCTGGGATTCTTGATTTGCAGATCAATTTAGATGACAAAAATTGTTTCATCTCTCCTTGAAATTTGGCAGAGCCATGCAGCCCTGTTAGATCTTTAGTTCTGCACAGCATCTATTGTATCAGGTCCAGTCTTATGTCTGAATTGACTGGACTCTGCAATACCAACAATAAATAAATAAGATTCATTAGCCATAATACCTTCAATAAGAGTTTCTTGGAGTAAGTAATGCAATGTCTGCACAATAGCACACTTTCCAGCTGTGCTCTGGGCAGCCTCATGGGACTAACAGGATAACTTGTTAACTGACACTTGTACAGGTTTAAATTTGAAATTGCATTTAATTTGTATATCATTATGTAATTGAGAACTTGAACCTTTAAGGCAAATATAGCGGTAAATGGGCATCCTGCTAAAAATATTTGCAATACAATAATTAATTTAATGAGATTCATGTCTCTGGAGACTAGTACAAGGCCTTTTTGTGGCAGACTGCATTTGCTCTCTTTATATGTGTACAGGGGGACACTCAGTGGATGAGGGTACATGTGAGCTGGTAGATGGGCAGAAACATTCCCTTCTGGAGAGAAAATTCCCTTTCATGAGACAGGGACAGCATGAGCAAACGTCCAGTCCCTATTGGGTTCAATGGCTCTTGAAGTGCATTCCAAGGTAGAATTTATCAGTAAGCTCAGTCTGACTTCTTTGGGATTCTTTCTTGATTCCTTTTTTTTTTCTTTTCGGAGCCTCTGGAGCTGTCACTGAACAAGTTTTGTTTCAATTCATGAGAAGAAAAAATTAAACAAACTTGGGAGAAAAACAAACCAGATCGACCACATAGAGAAACTTTATCATAGCAAACTTACCTCTGGTTTTGTTGTTAACATACAGTAGTTTGCTGCCCCATGACATCTTAAGAATGCCAAATATAGGAATACATTTCTAATGGAAAAATTACTTGGGAAACTTCTGTCAGTTTAGATTTGGATAAATTCTGAGTCTGATGTCTGGTTAGGCTCCTTTTACATTCCTGCACTCAATGATGAATAGTAAAATAAGCTATGATGAAACAATTGCTTCTTTATTGGTTCTCTACTATATTTAATTCCAGATTTTTTGTAGGAATTTAAAAATAGCTCCTATAGAAAGGATATAGAAAGTCTCCTTCATGTGACTTTGTCATTGCTCCATTGTGTAAGATCTCCAAAAACCCTTAAGAGCACAAGTCTTGCTAATTGTTAATTGGGGCATTCAATGGGACTTGAGTACCCACTTCACTTAATTGCTTTTGAGCAGCCAACACAGCTCTGAGAAGTGGAAGACATTTGTGACCAGATTTACTCCTATATCCTGGGTCCAATTTGTCAAGAGCAAAAGCATCACTTACAAAATGCCATTGACCCTCAATTGTTCAGCTTTCCTGCAGGACCCAGACTACCTATTGCTGGAGTTATTTTGTTCCACTTGGCTTTGTCTTTACAGAAGCAAATCGATACAGAATTTTTATAATGTTCTATTTCCTTTGTTTTAAAACACTTATTTGAATGTGATTTTTCACTCACAAAAAAAAATGGTATTTCTGGCAGTGTAGTAATAACTTGCATTCGTATTGTACCTTTCATCTCAAGTGATCCCAAAGCACTTTACTAACTTAACAAGCTGAAACACACTATATTAAATACTACACATAGGGATCACTTCACCCACCACTAAAACAACCACTTATGTGGTGAAATGAACCAACTGTTTAAAGGCTCAGATCTGTGAGGTGTTGAGCTCTATTAGCCTGATACAATGCCCACTGAAGTCAATATAAAGACTCCTACAGATTTCATTGGGCTCTGAATTAGAATTTATTACAATCTTCCAAGAAAGCATTTAGGAACATGCTTAACTTAAGCACTTGAGCAGTTCCATTGACATTAATAGAGCCTGAGGTTGCTTAAAGTTGAGCTTGTGAATTTTTGAAGTAGGGCCAGGTGTCTGAGTGCTGTGCAGTAGAGATTGCAGTGAGTGCATTGATACAGCAGAGAAGCAGAAAACAAGATCTAAAGAAACCCCAATTCATTAAATTCACTGCTGAAATTAGGTAGCACAATTTAAAAACCTTCACCAAACACATGATCAAGACAACATGAAAGAAGAATTGTTACTCCACTCCTTGAACCATTTTTGAATTCACTACGTGCTAGTAAGTTTATATTAACACCTCTGTTTTATTACTAATGCTTTGTTATTTAGAAATTGTCCTGCACTGTTAGCAGGATTAATAAGCATCTCCGACATTATTTTATTAATTAAAAATGGTAGAAAATAATAGGCCTATAAGCTGGAGCAAAGCCTCTGGAAAGAACTATAGCAAAGCAACTGGAGGAAAAAATTGTTTAGCATTAGGCAGTTCCAAGGATGCTACTTCTCACTCCCAAAGACAGTAAGGCTTTGTGATACTAGAAAAGATAGTAAGTCCAGGTCAGAGCTGGGACAGTAATAACCCTTCTTCATAACCTGACTGCACCCTTCCATGTTAACATACTGTGAACTGAGCACAAGTGACAAAACCAATCCATCACTGCACCGCCAACACAAAGAAGAATAGAGAGGTTAACAGAAATTGATGACATCCCTGCTCGAATTTTACACTGATTCGTCCAGCTTTACGATTGAAACAGACAAAGATTTATAGTCCAAGCTAGGACGCTGGCTCCCCTTGATTGCCTTGATTTTTTTTTATGCGCTTCTGCATATTTATTTCCAAGCTCATCACGGGCTTGTATCATTAGAATGCTGATTTGATTTTACATTCCAAGAGGAGTAGACATTATGCAGCCATTTGCATGATGTGAGAGAAATCACCATAACGGTTTGTGATATCGGCGACCAAAATGATCGGTAATGTTCACCTGCATAAGCAGGATTGTGCAATATTTTTTTTGAAATTCAGATTTTTTCCTTTTGCTTCTCCCTCTGTGAAAAAAAAATAAAAAGAAGGAATTATTCCATATCCTGTGGATGAGAAATTGTGTTTTGTCATGCCTCCGAGGGTTACAGTGGTATTGAGCTTTTATGAATTCGTTTGATATCAGGGCTGAGCGTTACGAGTTCCAACACAAATTTTTTTCCCCATGACATTATTACTGAAAGCTTTTATCAGTTCATTGTGACAAAAAATTGATTATTATCCTTGACATTTGATGGATAGCTTTCATAAAAGTGCTTTTTTTTCCTTTAGGTTCTTTTTTTTGTGTGCGTGTGTGTAAGCCTGTAAAGTTTTCTTAGAAATGTTCCATTCTCCAGAGAGAAAAAAAAAAAAACAACAAAAAACAAACAACAACCACTTACTCTATGGTGTGTTCTTGAATCACTGCTATCCGTGAAAAAGTTAGAAGTGAAGTGACAATTTTACTTCCTTGCAGATTTTTCTGCTCAAACACTAGGAAAATATACATTCACACATCTTAGAGATAAATTAGAATTACTAATACAGCTGTTCTATGGGCACCTGAAAAAGATTTTGAAGTAGTTGAGACAGAGGCATTGATAGACACTCTATAGTTGAGGTTAATTTGGGCCTTTGTCTTTGCCAGATTCTAATACCTCTTTGTACTTGTTATATTTTAAACAAATGTTCAGCAGGTGTCTGACAGAAGAACAAAGCTGCTTTTAAAGAGTTTAACTCTTGTTTATTGTGTTCTAGCAACGAGAAGCAATAGGACTTGACTCATTCTGAACAACGCCAGAAGCTGAAGCTAATGGTGATTCAATTACGTTCTCTCACAAATGGGAATATTCACCTTTGTGTGTGCATTAGTGTTGATGGGAGCTCTGTGCTTGCCTTGGGAGGAGAATATACTTTAAGAGAATGTGGCAGAGCTGTTTTCTTCTGGAGGAAATGGCTGCTTTCCCTGGTTGCCATTCTCAATGATGGATTTGTAGGAGTCTTCCCAGGGACCCTTGCTGAAACAAAAGGTGGGAGGATAGTGAATTTTAGAGAAATTTGTGAAGACAGAAAGTCAGCCAGAGGCCAGACCAGCCATTTGCTAGAGAAAAGGGGCTTTAGAGAAGATAAGATTAGTTATAGGAACAGATTTTAACCTTTTGAAACAAATGCTGTTAAGTGTCAGATCAATTAAGAAAAAAAAAATAGGGGAGTTTTCTGAGCTGTATGCCAGTTTCAGACATTTGGTGGTTCTTGAGATCAGGGAAGTCAGCATTAAAGAGAAAAAAAGGATTATTTAGCCTTACTGTTACTATTGCATAGAAAAATTGGTTTCCGGTGATGGACTGGTGTAGGACAGTTGCCATGTGCGAAAAAAAGGAGGAGGTGACAACAAGCAGCCTTGGTCTGATGTATAACCCCCAATATGTGCCTTGTACTGAGAGAAGTGATGAAATGGCTGCAGTCTTCTTAATCCCTTCCCCCAGACCTTTCACTTCTCTCCTCTCCCAACAAGTCTGTCCTGGGGGCAGGTTCTGGGCCAAGTTTATCAAATGGGGACAATACAAATGTCAGTAACGCTGTAGGAAAGGAAGAATTCTCCAGTGTATACTTTGCATCTGTTCTTAGAAAGAAGGATGTTGTTTAACACAACAGCAACAGAACAGGTTTTCTTACAGTAGCAATAAGAGGACAGGAAAGGAGCAGCATAACAGTTCAGAAAACAAAAAGTTTAACTGTGATGAAATACTTCACCTGTGTTAAGTTCAAAGGAATAGGAGACTGATGAACTGTTCTTGGAAGACTGAAAAAAAACTGGAGCTCTGCAAAAAATTGTTCTTGTGCCACTGCTTAAGAAGGACAAATATTTCAGCACACTGTCATCTCATTAAGTGGATATAGAGCAACTAAGTCAAGGTAATGGGAGATGAAATCAATGAAGAATTAAAGTAATGGCACACTGTCAATCAACATAGCTTAATGAAAAAATTATCAAATAAACTTGCTCTTTTTGATTGAGTTTATGATTTAATTGGCAAAGATTTCTAAAAGATATTTGGTTTCTCTAGGATTTAAAAAACACTGCAGGTAGAGAATTCATTAAAAGTTTTCTAACTTGATAGTTTTTGAAAAAGAATTCTAATGAAAAAATTATCTGTTTGGTTTTTCCTATTGGATTCCATCTTTCTGTCCTGATTCAAGTCATGACCTGAGCAGCACTGTGCAAAATGGCACACAGTCGGTTGTGTTAAAATTCACACACACAAAAGAACCTGTATGGTAAATAATGAGAAAGACAGTTCCGATAAATAACCTAGATATTAAAATGATCTGGACTTGCTAGAATAAGATTTATTTTAACTTTTCAAACCACAGTATTGCATATCTAGCAGTCAAAACTGCAAATCACAATTCCCTTCTGAAGAAGAAACTAATTTTGAAAAGGAGCTTCATAAGGAGTTAGAAATTACCAGGATTCATATGATATGGAAAAGCATATGATCAGGAAGTAAAGAAAGCAAATATGAGTCCTCGGATGTCTGGCCAGAAAGAGTAAGTTGATGATTAGCCAGTGTAATAATTTATTTAAGGATCTCATGGCTCCTCCAGTTTTTGGTGTTTTGAAAAATGAAAAGCTTTGAAAAGGTATGTTCTGTCTTACCATCAGGTCTGTTGCAAGAGATAGGGTCATGTTGTTCCCTCCACAGCTGAGTTTAAATTATGTCTGAAGTGTCAGCTTCATCAGAATAATATTGAAAATATGTAACTGCCTATGAGTTTCATAAACAAAAAAGATTATGTAAACCGAGATGCCCAAATTAGGCACTGAAAGCACACGAAAAGTACTATTAGAGTACCTAAATGCCAGTTTCAGGGCTAGAGGCAAAAGTATGCAAGATCTTCTGAGTATTCTTGTACATAATGTTGTCACTTTCCAGTTGTGTTTCAAAGGACTTTAGTTGTTTATTGTTTCTCCTGGTACAGCATTAGGATTTTATCTGCAGCGTTAAGAGGAGAGAAAAAAGCATGTAGTCTACTACTTTTTCAATGTTAAAATAATTTTCAGACTCTGGAAACTGAAAGGTACTGTTGTTGAGCACGGAATCTTGGCTCCATTTGCCATTGCACTCACTACATGTGATTTTTTTTTGTTGGCTGGGTTGTCTTTACCTGGTGAGTTAGATCTGGCAAACAGCCACGCCTGCACCAGTGACTCCTTCCTTCCTTCCCTCTTCTTAGCAGGACTGGGAGAGAAAACAGGGTAAGAAACTTCATGTGTTGGGATTGAGGCAATACAATTTCTTACCAGTTACTGTCACTGGCAAAACAGATTCAACTTGAGGACAATTAATTTTCTTTTTTTTTTTTTTCCTAATTAAAGTAGATTTTGTGAGTGAGAAACAAAAGACACACATTAGAACACCACCTTTTCTCCCCGAGCTCTGCCCACAGAGGCAATGCCCTGCAGAACCCCTACTGCCAAAGCCTTGACACAGACCCCCCAAACAGCACAATACAAAGAATTAACCTAACAAGGGGTTTGAAATAATGAATGGATGACATTTAAGTTGCATGGGGATACTGCTTTCATATTATCTGTTAATGCTGCAGTAAGTACTGTAGCTAATTTTCTGCAGAACACTCTTTTAATAAAATTCAATGAGCATGATTCTCCCTCTATTTATATAGTAGCTTTACAAATTTAATTTTAAAAAGCTATTTTCAATTTTGTAAAATCAAAATTTGCTTGGATTGTTTATTTGACTAACTTAAACCCTCTTCTAATGCAACGAAAAATCACATTTTTATTTCATTTTTATCACAAGTGAAACTAATAAAACAAACCTTTGTTTTGGTTCTTCATAATATTTTATTTAAACTGCAAAATTGTTGCTATATATATTCAAGTAAATATCACAGAGGATAATATAAAGTTCTTGTCTGGATCTTCCTGTCAGAAATCAATTAGTTGTAATGAATCTACTAAGAAACTATTGTACTGTCCATATTAGAAATATGTGGAGGCTGGAATATCTGCCATATTAGGGTTTTTCAGGAATTCTAAAATTTGTCTGCCAGCAGGAGTGATTTCACAGAAAAGGAAATGATGGTAGAGTAAAGGAGGGGGACTTTGGGTCATTCAGATATCTTGCTTCAGAAAATTAGAAGGATTTGTTTTGATTTCAATGCCTGAGTCTTTGTTCTATTAGAGCACTTGTCATTCTGTTATGATTATAATTTGGCAAATTATTTCTAATTGAAAAGCCAGCTTCTATGAAGAAATGAAATTTCTAAAATAATCTAAAACCCAGGCATTTAAAAACTGTCAGAAGTTTTCTTCAGATTAGCAAGCGAAATCCTAGAAATACCAATCCCATTTCACAAAGCATTTCTGGTAGCAACATTTTCCAATGAACTGTAAATCAATCAACTTTTGTCTTAAAGCCTCTAGTTTTAATCTTACAAATTTCTCTATTTTTCCTTGTCAGTTGCCAGTTTGGTTTATTTTGCAGACAAATCACTAAGTTTAAGAAGTAGGTTTTAGATTTAAGCCTAACAATAGAACTGGACACAATATTTAAATTTTTCCCAAATTCAAGTGGGTTTTTAAATTAGAAGACAGTTAAACAAGGATTTGGGAGGAATTAGCTAGTAGGATAAATTTAAGTCATGCATTGACAAAATGACATTACTTTACACTTAGTCTGATTTCAAGCCAAAAGCAGGCACAGGTGGGAAGATACCAACAGCCTGAAATATTCGTAGTACTTTCTATGAGAGGAATAATGATTTTTTTTCTCATTAATAAAAGTAAATCAAGTTTAAACTGTGAAGTTGGAGACTATCTGGAGAGAAAATATAATAAACTAAAAATAAATTGTTCTCCATTGTTGTGAGTGAATTATGCACATTACTCCAAACAGATTTTGTTGAGGTGATTTAGCCATAATCCACTTGTTTTGTGCTTGCATGCCTAAATTTTATGTATCATTTGTACACAGATGAATAAAAGACTGTTTCAGAGATATAAATATGCATATGCAAAGCCAAGTACAGTAAGATTGAATCATCTCCATATATTCTGTAACAGGAAAATAAAAAAGATGACATGAAGCATCAAATTACCTTATTTTACTAGCTTTTCCCTCAAACTCATTTTTAAAAGTACAAAACGATATAATTTGTTGTGGCATGCTACTCCCTGTGTTGCTATTAAGCTATCCAGGTGATGGTCTCTTGAGAATCCACTCCGAACAGAGGCCTAATTCAAGACTGGATCACAACATCTGCACCAGATAGAATTTGTCATCTTCTGTCTTCAAGCCCATTGGCTGTTGCTTAGCAACTGGTCAATCTCACAGAGTATTTGCCATGACAAATTAGTAGTGTTGTTACCATGACAACCAGCTTTGTTACTTAATTAAATTGATTTGAATCAGAATTGGCTTTCGGGGAAACAAGTGTGTTGTGTGAAGTAGTAAACATGAGCTTGCAGCTAAACCATTCATGCTTTGATGTAGTAGTCCCTAAAATCAACACCATCAGGATTAAATCCACAATCAAGTCCTGAAATCACTGTGGACAGAGTTATTTAAGATTTTAATTTCCTTTTCCAGATTTTTTTAGAGCACTCTGGATATATTTAGCAATGGTCAAAAAAACAACAACAACAACAACAACAACAACAACAACAACAAAAATAAATAAAAAAACCCAAACCCCAGGCTACTCCAATTTCTTGATTAATGCTTGGACAATGTAAGTAGGGAAGTTACTGCTCTTTAGCAAAAAAATTGTGGAGCCATGTTTCATGTGTCACTGGAAATTGCACAGCTTCACACAGAAAAATGAAAAGAAATCAGATTATGTGGGGTAAAGAGCTAGGAATGGAATTTCTTGACATTCTATTTCTTCTCCAGTGGCATCTTGGCTGGTACCTGGAAAGTCTCAGTGTTCACCATAAAATGGGACTCTGACTGGCTTGAGGAAGTGAGGGAAATCCCTTCTTTTGATACTTAGGGTCTAGGCAGCACAAATTTAAAATAAGGAAAGCTAGAAATTCAGATTTCACACTATCGGCAAATTTCTTTTAACAGAAACACCTACACACTTTTTAATTATGTTTTCTTCCCCTCTTATCCTCTTTGCAGACTGACAGAGGCACAGGATTAGCATATTTATATCATACATATATTTAATGAATGAAACCTACACGTTAAGTATGAGTACAGCTGTTGCAGACTTCAGATATGCAATCTCATATTTTTTCAGTTTATCTCTATTTTATCACCAGTAATGTATGGGTGCCTGCTTTTGCTGTCCTTCCTGATCTTCTTGCAAATTTAACTGCACAACTCAAGTTGCATTTTCCTTATAAAATATTGAATTAACTGCTTGGAATGATTTGAAATTTCTCATTATGTGTGACTGATTTAAAGCTCAGATGTGCTGTTTTGCATGGATGTTCCAAAGCTTAAGCCTATGTAAACAATAAATGGGAAACATCAACCAAGTGGTGAGTCACAAGAGAAACTGCAAAATGTTGACAAATTGGAAATTGCAAGGTGCTGTGTGGCCTTGCTACATCGCTTGTGTGCTATCTGTAATTCACACTGCTATCATTAGAATATGCAGACTGCCTGCTGAATTTCTCTGAAATAGATTTTTATTTCTTTAGACATTATTAGCAGAGTCTCGCTTTTTTTTCATGCACTCTTTTTGAGAGCTTGTCTTTGTTCAGAAGCTTCTGGAAAAATAAATCATTTAAAAGAAAGAAGAAACGTTTACATATGTACCACTAGCAAAACCATACATCTTTCACACCTCTGAATGAATTCATACAAAGCATTTTTCTCCTTAGATTGGTTTCACAAAACTTAGTAATAGCAACAGTTTACAGCAGTTTAGATATAAGTTCCAAATATTTTAATATTTTCTCCTTGTAAATATTATACATTATATGTATTACCCTGATACTGTAATTTCATCTTCAAAAACCCTGTAGAAATGTTATATGACCCTTCTCATAATAAAGCAGAATTAATAACAGGAATCGACATCTTTATTATACAGAGAGGGAAAATGCAGAGGAAAAGAATTAAGTCATTGTCAGAACATAGTCAAAAGTTCAGAACTCAGAATCACTGTTCACACATCTGTCACACGTCAATGTTGGGCTTCAAGTTTTGACCACCTAAAATTTGTATACCATAAAGTATCTCTCAAAGTTGATTTTTAAGTGTTTTCTTATCACAAGTCCCTTCGTAATTTTTGTGGGGCTCTAATTGGAAGTAAAAAAAATTACTATTAGAAGAAAAAGAAATTCTACTAAGTGTTTGTTTTTTCATAGATTTCATTTATATTCATTGAATTTTGACTGTTGAAACAATGCACTGTCAGAAAAAAGTTGTTTTCTGAAAAATGCTTATCAATGTTAATAAGGGAAGAATCTAAACAATAAAAGTGGAAAGTGTGGAGTAAAATTTTGGCCAAAGGATAGATGGAAGTCTGAAACAGGATGGTATTTCAGATTAACCACAAGTTGTACAGTTAATTGAGAGAAGCTGAAAAGCCATACATAAGTCAGGAACAGAACACTTCAGAAAAAAAAAAAAGAAGAAAGAAAAAAAAGAGAAAAGGTATTATCTTTTCTCACACATCAATGAGCAGTGGGGCAATACCTCATCTGTTCCATGTTCCAACTGGTCACCAATCTTCTAATTAAGGTATAGTTTTTAGAAATGGAATTAATTTCTTTCCAGATGAAATGAACATACATGTCAGCAGTTTTTGTCCATTTAAAAGAAAAAAGTTAGCAATGCTGTAAATACTTGGATTTCTTCTTAAGCATATTTAGCCTTCAGAGATCATGAACTAGACAAATATTGGGGATTTAGCAAAGACACAAATGTAGTAGTTGAGGAACCTGTCCAAGTATCATTCACAACTGCACAGGGATTCTGGGCACAGTTATAGAGTGGAGAACGACATGGGATTTAAATGTATCATTTCATTAGTATAGCTCCCCCTAGAATATAAACACAAGAGTATTGGTGCCACAGCCCTGCTGTGTTGAGTGATGGTGTGGTCTTAGAAACAGGCCTTATGGTTGTGAAAAGCAGCTATTTAATGTCTCAGACATGTCTGAAATGGAGTCCTTGGCTTCCATGGCCACTTCACAAGGTGAGGGGTGAGGTCAGTCCCAGAGTGACTCAGGCAGACAAACCATCTGACCACTGAGCCTGATGAATTTTGCTGCTTGCCCTTGGGCAAAGCGTGCAGACACTGTCCATTCCTATTTTAGTGGGCTTAAATAGACAGTAAAAATGCTGTAACGTGGCTTAGCCACAGCTAATGGATGTCGCAGTTATAATATTTTACTTTTTGATGAAATGTTTGAGGGATAAGCCAAAGCAGGAATTTATAAGTATGGCAAATAGCTTTCAATACTTTGTCATCACTTATGAGCCTCCTCAGTCTCTCCAAAACAGTTGGAGTTGGGGGCACATTTTTCTTTTCAAGGTTATTGAGTGTTTTCGCATTGAAGATGAATACTTCAAAATCCTTCTATAATGGTGAACTTCACACTCCAAGAAAGAAACATTTCTCTTTCACAAATGGTTTAATATTCTGTAGCTTTCTATCCTCTTTCGATTCACTCTAGGAAATTATGGGTTAGTGATATTTTTTCTACCCATGCCTTAAGATTAAAGGTACAGTTGACCAATTGAAAGGCTGTCCATTCTCTCCTACATGAACAGTGACAGATCTGAACCATGCAAATATGAACAGATGCAGCAGGACTAATTTTTCTTAAATCTGGGTAGTTGTAGTGAAATTTCAGGGAATTAACTCTATCAAGCTTTAAGATTATTATCATTAACACAAACTGCTATTGTACTAGATTTATACTATTTGCACTGTAAAAACAAGAGCAAAATGTTGTACAGACTTACAAGTTGAAGATAAGGATATTGGTTCTGTAAGTAAGGGGGATACAAGAAAACAAAGAAACATGAGTAGTCAATGTGTTTTGCTTCAGTCATAGAATCATAGAATAAACTGGATTGGAAGGGACTCATCAGGATCATTGAATCCAAATCCCAACCCTGTCCAGGACTCTCCAAGAGTCACACCACACGCCTGAGATCTTTGTACAAACTCTGTCAGGTTTCGTGACCACTTCTGTGGGGATATTGTTCCAGTGCTCAGCCACCTTTTTCATGAAAAACTTTTTCTTTATATCTATCATAAGCCTCCCCTGACTCACCTTCATACTGTTTCCTAGAGTTGTTTCACTTCACATGATTAATATTTGAAAAGGAGTCTTCCCAAACGTCGGTAAATGTCACTAAAAGCAATGGAGGGATCCTAATAAGTAGGAGCAGTGTCATGGTTTTGATTTGCTAATTAAAATATACTTATTTTTTGTTGTGAGATAGAATTAGGAAACTCTTTGAGTTTCTCCTCCCCAGGTCAAACTACTACAAGCAGTTTGCAGGGAACGTTATCATGGTTTAAGTTCTGGCTACAAAAGTACAAAAATTCTACAATTTTAATAAATTGTAGAATCCCACTTGTAAGAATTGGGGTAGGGTATCATGAAAACTGAGATTAATTTTTACTGTGGATGGTTAAACAAGGGTGTGTCTCTGATAAATTATGTAAGCAGTATTTGGATGCAAAGACCAAGAATCTGTTAAAGAGGAGCCAGGTTACAAACCTGAGTGACATGCAAGATGGTGATGAATTTGATCAAAAAGAAGAAAGAATAAAAGATTTACTTCCTGTAAGTCTGTGAAGAAAAATAAACCCTAGGTGATAGCTGCATCTAAATGAATGAGGTGACCAAGACCTGTGGTTTACAGGAAAAGAAGAATATTGAAGAGAAAGATAAGGATACCACCACAATAAGCTGAAAGTAACTGAAGTAATGGACGAGAGAAGAGATGAAATGGAGGATTAGAGGAAACAGGAAAACAGGTGAGAAAATAGTCGAGAAAGGAGGAGAAAGACAAGATTTTAAGTGTGGGATTGATTATGCTGATGAGACAAACATGATTTTTAAATCTGATCTTTGAGTAAGAATCCTTACCATCTTTGCTGAGAGGAAAGCTTTCCTGTGAAGGCAGATGTAGGAATAAGAACAGGAAAATCCCAGACACATGCTGTATTTCTTTAAAAAACTGAGAAGAGAAGAAAAGGAAAAAAAAAAAAGAAAATAACACCTAGGGCATTAATGGAAAACAAGATCATAAACAGACTTCCTAAGGTAAGAAAAACAAAGGTATGTTTGTACACTAAGAGAGAAAACATAAGTAATGACAGAAAGTCATGAAGAATATGATGAAGAAGATTAGGAGATTCACTAGTAAAAACTCATCTGTAAAACTCATGAGAGAAGGAAGTGATCAGTATGGGAAAATCATAGTTACTCCAATATTAAATCGGAACATAATGGACAAATTATTGCCTGATAAGTACTCTTGGATGGTATTTTTAATTGTTTTTCAGTTTTCTAGATTATACGTAGAAAATTATACTAAGTTAATAAATTCCTGTGTGCCTAGAAAAGACTTTCTAAAAATTTTTAATGACATAATTCAGATCAAAAAAGACCAAGTATTTATCAGAACAAGTTTATGAAGAAGATAAAACAATGTAAAAGAAAACTTAGCTTGCAATAGGCATATGTCTTGACTGGAGAATCAATAAGAGCTTGGAAAAATTACTATTTTTCTTGCAAGGCTTCACATATTAAGGTTTTATTTAGTTCTACTGATCCTCATCCTATCTTCTAAAATAAAAAAAAAGTCAAAATAACACAATGCTAGGCTACAAATTCAATTTCCTACACTCATTTCTTATTTGCAATATAATCTTAAAGTGATACACATACAAATATATATGTAAATACATATGCATGTATACACACACACACACACACTATAAAGATACCTTGTAAGATCTAAGAATAGATTTTGTATTTACTATGGAAGTAAATATAACCAAGAAGACCTATTACCCCATTTTTCTTTGTTAATTGTAGCTTTTTTCTCCACGATGCAATAAAAATATATAGAAATTTGTAATTTCTTAATGAACTTCAAAATTTTACATCTTTTCTTCATTCTTAACAAAGCACTTAATGAATATTGCAGTACATCAAGACAGTACATCTGAAAGCATACTTTCTTAACAGAGCAAAACAAAGGACATAGTAAAGGTTGAATGGATTACACTGAAAGGAGATGGTGTTGAGTGAGGATGGATTCTATTGTGGTTAGGAGGGGATCCATATTTTCATTCACAGAATCACAAGGCTGAAAACGACCTCAAGAGGTCAGTTAGTCCACGCCTCTGCCCTAAGGCAAAACCAACTCTACCTATGTCACTCCTGACAGTTGCCTGTCTAATCCTACTCTTAAAGTCCTCTAATGATGGAGATTCCACAGCTACCACACCATCTTTTTCCAATACTTCCCTAAGTTTTCTCTTAGAAGACATTTCATAACATTTTTATGGACTATTCTTTGCCCCAGTTAAGCCTATTCCATCTTAGTCTGGTCAGAGAGGGATCTATTAATTTCCATGTATTTTTAAAATTTTTCTTCTTCAGGAAATTTTAAAGAATAAATTTGATATGTGGTGTTAATTTTATGTCAAGCAGGACAGAAAAGATCCCTTAAAATATTTTGTGGCTTTACAGTAATTTTAAGAAATTGCTTGGAGTCAGGAGCCTAAAGGTGAAAAAAGGACTGATTTATAGCACTATTTTTTTTCCTTTCATTGAAATTCATTGAAATAAACATCTAATGAGTTGTAGTAACATAGCTAATGTACTATGTTCCTACGTAGTTAATTAACTACGTAGGAACATATTTAATTAAGAGGGAAAATAACGAAGAAGATATATTTTCATATTAAATGAAACATTTTAAAACATCAAGGAAGAGGACATTGTTCAGTACTGAGATTTGTATCCATGTCTCCAGGTGGTAGAATGCCCACTGGCAACCACAGAGAGGAGAGGGCAAGGAGCACTCTGAGGAAAGGCTACCCTTCACTGCCGCTCTCAACCTAAAATGTACCAGTCGTAACCTCGTACTTGAATTTTTAGGTTCCTGTGGCTGTAATTACACCACAGAGCCTTTCAGGTAGCATACTTCTGAGCAGTGGCTTTGGAAACATTAATTTATCCAATACAATGACTTTGTGAATAGCTACTCTAAATAAGAAGGTGCTGAAGTAGCCTAAACACATTTTATTTTCCTTTTCCTTTTTTCTAGACTCCATCACCAATCTAAGTCTTCATTTAATTCTTGACAATTCATTGACCATAAGAAAAATTAGGTCAAGGAGATTCAGAAATCACATAATTAGCAAGAAATTACACAAAATGTGACTGTACTAGCAACAGTAACTAGCAACAGTAAAAAGTTAATGTATTTCTGGCAAATCTTTCTGTCTTCTATTAAGGCAAGAAAAATCAAATAATTTATAAGAAAAAAAGGTCTTTGTCCAACCATCCCTAATCAAATAATATTGAGGAAGTTCTTTTACCTATTGTCTCTGGAACTGGCTGACCTCATCTTGGCCAAAGATTTTAAGTAGCGTTTTATAAAATTCTTGCATATTTGCTTGTTTTGATCTTCTTTCAGCTCAGCCATCCCTAGATACAACAGTCTGTATATTTCACGCACTTATGTGTTTGCACCATTTATCAAAGAGTTTACAAAAGTTAATTTTTTTTTCCAGATTAACACTTCTGCTTTGCAGTCATTTTCTTCAGTTACTTTGTACTCTAAATTATTTTGATTTATATGGAAACAATGTAAATACATTGAATCACTGTAAAAAATATTTTATTCAGTAAAAATTAGGAAGCAGCTCCAATTTGATAGTTTGATGATCTCTCATTTGAAAGAAACAGACTGTAGCACGTCTGTGTAAGTAGATGAGGAAGAGAAAGGGGCAATGTCAGAAAACTACAGCATCTGGAGACTGGGATACTTTAGATGATGACACTAATGTTCATATTCCAAACAAGCTGGGGGATTACTGAGTTTAGAAGGAGGACTGTTTTCTGACAGCCCAGGGGCCCCACAAACTACCCTGATTTTTTTTTTCCTGCACAATCTATATACCACAATCTAATCTCATACAGCCAACAAGATTTATTGTCATGTTTAGAACACGTTTTAAATAGTGATTTGCCATCTCTTAAATAAATGTTGTTTGTAGCAGACAGTCTCTGGTTTGGTTTTGTTTTCCCTATCTGCCATGAGGATCCCATTTTCCCGTTAGTATGCTGACAACACAACTTCGTTAAGGCTGGTTGGTTCCATTTGCATTGGACATCTCTTCTGCATATAGATTGATGAGTTTAATCAGCGAATCAGGAGAAAGACTTGGACATCAATCAGTGTCAGTTTTCTTTCTTTCTAATTTCTGATTTGCTACTTCAAGTTATCAATGCAATAAAATGATGCCAATTTGAGATAAAGGCTTGGAAATAATGCAAAATTAGTGTAAAATTTTCAACAGGCCCAGGAGCCCTACTGTGTTGTGATCACTGATATTTTGAAAAAGACGCAACATATTTTACAGCAGGAACAATGATAAATTCATTATTCACAGCTCAGTAAAGAAAACATTTAGCAGTCTACAGATTAAAACATAGCATAATGTTTTTTGTCTTACTAGTAGAACAAAAATATACCTATGGATTTCCATGGACTGATAATGAACCAAAAGGACTCAGCCTCATCTATCTTTAGAAGCAACATACTCAGTATTGTTTCATACTGCCAGTGTACCTGGAACATTTCCTGTATCCATTTTCACAGCAAACTGAAGGAGTGGGAATTTTTTTTTCTTCGTTATGGACAGAGTGGTCAATGAAGGCATAATGAGTGAACCTATACTCTCAAGATCTGAATGTTCATATTGTTCTTTAGGAAACTAATTCTGAGCTTTAGGAAGCCAGTTCTTATCAATTTGAATACAAATAAGGTTTCCAAATTCCTCTAAGTATCCAGGTCTAGCTGACTTCTCAGATCCTGTGAAGGCAATGAATCAAATTAGACCCCCAGGCTAATTCCAAGCATTGCACTGTTCTTCCCCAATGGAAAACACCATCCAGGTATACACCTTTGCCAATAGCAGATTGTTTTCCTGACTGTGGGGAGAATGGAGTGGTGTTTCCTTATTGCTAGACCACCTTTATTGTCACTCTAGGATGAAGAGAAATGTATAGAGTACTCCTCCCATACCTACAGGTTAGAGATGGAGAGATAAGGGAACTGGCAGAGACATCACTGCTCCTCATGCCCTAGCATGGCCATGAAGTTTGGGTCCACAGTGTGGGCCTAATTAAGGAATTAGACTAGCATCCTTTTTTACAGGGCTGTAGATTGAAAAACAGCATAGTTAGGCCAATTATGCCTATACTTCATAAAATGGTAAAAAAAAGTCAGCTCAAAAGCCAGCCACCCAAGGAGATAAAATGTCTCATATAATTACACCTCTTGAAGTATATTTCTGCTTTTATAAATGCTACTACATGTTCATGGAGATTCTTCTTTAGTTTACATGCTAGAATAATCTGTGGTTTTGAAGCAGTAAGTCCTGAGATTTCTCTCTCAGCATTGTATGTTTCTGATTTAGCTATTTACAACATTTTCCTTGTAAGTGGAAATCACAAACATATTTGCAACATCAAGTTTGTTTCATTTTTTTTAAATAAATGGCCAAACAGTGTTGCCAGAAATATCTGAGGAAATATCCATTTGATTGTAATTTATATGCAGGCAATCACAGAATCACAGAATAAAATCACAGAATCCTGTGGTCAGATATGCTTAAAATGGAAACCACTCACTTTACATATTAATTAATTCTGTAGTCTGCAATGTGGCACTGACTGAACATATACCATCTTTTTGCTCCATACTTGTAGACTAATTTCTCAATTTTAACTTTTTTTTTAAATTCTGAATGATACATCTATTGAGAATAGTAAAACCATGATTATGAAATAATAATGATAATGAGATGATAGAACTATCTGCCAAAGATGTATGTACTACAATGTAGATTTCTTGTATACTTGTATGTATTTATATACATATATAAAAATATTGATAGGTAGATGTATGTATATGTATTTATATGAGAGTATAAAAATGCACATGTATATGTATGCATATCTGAATATAAGTCTATACAAAACTGTCTTGGTATTCATGTATTTCAATACATTTATTTCAGAGAAAGAGCGGGAGAAGACCCTACTGGGCCTTATTTAAGAGTTATGTGATCATCCTAGTCTGGAAAGAAAATGGTGTGATTGTATAAAACAAAGAAACAATAACAGAAGAACAAAGGCAACTCATCTCAAATGTCAGACAGTAAGCTATTTGCCCACAGTGATAATGGTGACAGGAGTAATTCCTGCCTATTCCAATGGCAGGTAGCTAGACTTTGGTATAACAATACCTTATGTAAACACAAGGCCTGCAACAGGATTTTGAGGATTTCATCCTCCCAAAAGAGCCTTGAAAATATGCTGAGATGTAGATACATAAGACCAACACTATCTAAACTGGAAGACTTCCAAGAGTAGCTACTGTGTGTGGATTTTTTTACCACCCCTGTAGCCACAGGAGAGTAAAATTGGAAGTTGTGGATGCAAGACGATTAGACGGTGATTTTAAAATATATTCAGCATGCCAGTATCACATCACCTAACAGAGCAGCAGTTCTTCAGGTGCTCTGAATTCTATCTCCCAGCATCCATCAATGTTGGGTGATAGCTTTCAAGCCACCAAATTATATCTCCTATATATTCAGACTGTGCTTTGCTACCTTCTCTTACTGCTTTTCTCATAGAAACAAAGACAGATAGATGCTTAGGGCTCACTTCTAGAGGCACTGAGCATTGCAAAGGCACTTAGTGTCATCTGAGATGCCCTAAAACATTCCTGCCCAGCCTCAGCTGCCACTTCAGAAAGACACAGGTCTGCTGTAGGTGCAGCATCTCATCTGACAGCCGTATGTGGATGCCTTAGGGTGCGTCAAGCAATGCTTGATGACAAGGCATAGAGAACCAAATCAAATCCTCCTGGAGAAATGCTGTAATAACAAGTCTTGCCACCCTAGGCAGGTACCTCAGGCAGCCAAATACAAAAATTTGCCCCTAGAGAGGTTGGGCAGATGTGGCTGAGATCCTGCTGAGTCTGTGCTGCCAGGGCTCCCATCCTGGCATGGGGGTGGTGGGTGAGGAGCAGATGAAGACATGCTGCCTGGATCTGCCATCGTGGTGTTGAGCTCTCAGACTGCTGCTGCAGGCCTCATGTTGCAGTAGCCTTTTCTGAGCATCTTTGCCATCAATCCACTGCTCAAGGGAAAAATTTGCCTTTTTTCCCTTATAGCCTGCTGTAGAGACACTTATCACCCAGGCTATTCAAACTGGCTCAGGGGTCCTGTTTAAAAGCAATCAACTGCATAACATATGGGGCTGGCTGCCCCTGTACCTACGCCTGTCTCATTTTAAAAAGGAAAGAAGCAGGGATTCAGAAGAGGCTATGCTCTTACTGCAGGGCAAGCTCATATTCAGCAAGCAGGATCCAAAGTCCTTGGCTCATACAGTTGTATTTACAATTAGCTCTAATAATTCAGAAAAGACAGTTGTCCTGGAACTGACTCTGTGGGAACACCTGATCGTGCAAACACAGAAGCTGAAGAAACCTCAAGGGACCCACACACACTTTTCACACCTTCTCGATTAGTGACTGGAGCCAGGCCCTTTTGCTTGTGATAGATTAATCGGACCTTAACTCAGCCTCTAATTGGATGACAATCAGGTTCTCAGGGTATGCTGAATGGAGGAAAAAATTCTCATGCCCTTATATTTTATATGTCTTTCATTTCTGGCCTAGCTGTCTTTTTTTTATCCTTTTTTTTTTTTTTTTTAATAATATGATTCATTTACTTTGTTACAGTTTCTCCTCCTTTAAATGAGCTGCATATTTTCACCCAGCATTACTAACTTCCATCAGTTTTCCACTGAAGACACAACCTTTTCTTCTTATTATAACAGCACAGCTTGCAAAGTGATAGCTGGGAATCAGATTGTGTCAGCACTCCCATTACAACCCCCCATTTTCAGAGAGTCATTTTTAGTGTGGCCACAGAAATATACTCAGGACTTACTGCTGCTATCTAGGTTTTGTTCAAAGAGTGAATTTTCTTTTTCTCCAAGCAGATGAAAACATTTGACCACTTTTAAACTCCTGGAATATAAACAAACCAGCATAAGGGAGAAAGTGACAGGTTTATGAGGCCAAGGTTACGTTAGTGATTGTCTCCTCAATCCCTTTTCTGCCCCAGCACTTTACTCTCCCTCCTAATGTCCAGTCAAGAGAACTGCATAACATTCTCAATGAATGAACATACAAGGAACCCCTGAGACCATTTGTTCCACAGGAGAACTTCAGCTCTTGAATATTTGTCTGAACATTCTACAGATATCCATTTAACTTCTCCTCCTAGTTCACCAATGCCAGGTGAAGATGAAAGGATCCTAAAATTCCATTTCCTGGACTTTGTTCAGATTTGAATTTAATGTTGGGGTTGAGGTTTGGTTTTGGCTTGGATTTTAAAAGTTTGTTTCTTTTGTTTGGTTGATCTTGTGCTGTTATTGGGTTTGTTGTTTTTTTTTTCTGTTGACTGATAATGATTTGAATCTGAATTGATATGGTCATCTGAATTCAATAAAAATATGTTTTAATTTTCCCTCAATAATTTTTATAAACTCTCGAATTATCTATATCTCTCACTAACTGATTTTTAAATAAATATCAGCACTCTTGATTCAAGAGGAAACAAAATAAAATATTTCCAGAATTATTTTAATGCACTGAATTAGTTGCAACTACACTGAACAAATTTGCTGAATGAATATAGTTACACAGTCATGCAAAATCACTTCTNCTGTTTCTGCACAATTACAAAGGAAAATCGTCAAGCACCTTGTTCCCAACTTTGAGGTCATGATCAGTTACATAACTATGGACTGGTTCTTTCTAGAATTTCCCAGATAACAAGTAGACTGCAGTGATCAGTTGACTCCTGATTGCCTCCCACAAATCCCTCCATAAAAACACCAATTTTCCATAAGCTGTCTGTGAAAGAACCCTGATGTGCCATTACAAATGTTGCCCTGGGAAGATCAAATTCTTCACCCTGTTTTTCTGCTCCACTTATACATTTCACCAATGAAAAAGATAATTTTCTTGACTCAATCTGTGACATCATTTCAGCCATGTATATGTGAGAACTCACTTTTTTTTTGCTATCTGCAAGCACTAGGTGGTAATTGCTTATGTGGCAATCATCCTATATGAAAATAGATTAGCAAACCAACAGTGTTATTAAAACTTAAATTCAGCAAGTATATTAATTATCCTGAACATTATGGCTATACAATGAACTCCTCTAGACCTCTTTAGTTATTTAGACTGCTGCTTCTATGAGACAAGGATCTTGTGGTGAGAATATATCCAGAAGGCTGTAAATCATAGTTTACAAAACATTAATTATCAGAGCTCATCTTGGTAATAAAAGGGGAATTGCCCTAAACTCAGTTCTTATTTTCAGCAACCCAATTCTTTTTTATCTGAACATCACGGTAAGGGTTTTGGTTTTTTTTTTCTTTATATCTAATACTTTTTACTTAAGAACTCTCTTCTAAAACAAGCTAATAAAAATTAATTTTTGTTTCCCAATTTTTATTTTCCAGTTAAGCTTATCTTTTAAAAGTCATAAATATAATGTGGTTTGCTAATTTCAGCCTGATACCTTAATATACCTGAAATTATTACTAACATTCTTTACAACATTGTTCAAGTGTCTTCAGCAATTGTTGCTATTTTGGTCCTTGTGGATACGACTCTCTTTTAAACCAAATTTAGATCTGCTTTCAGACCTACTTTTTGAGATCATTCAACTGCAGAGTGGTGGAAAGTAAATAACAAAGTTTGACAGAAAGATAAATGTACTAATGTTAATTTGGGCCTCTTCAGGTCTCAAACATTTCCCACAGAATCCAGTGTGTTACTACAGCTTCACTGCAGCATGCATAAGAGCAGATTTAAGAGGTGATGCTTATAAACTGAATTGTTCGGGGAAATGATGATGGATTTTTGGCCGTGAAATAAAATCTGAGAATACTGAGCAAATAAGCATATAGCTGAAACTGTAGATGTCTTCTTTCTTCCCTCGGTGGGGGCTGTTGGATAGGTATTGGTATCCTTTTCCAGAAAAGAAAAGATGACCACTGAGAAACTGTTCATTGAGATGATCCACATTAGAGTGGTCAGAGAAGCCTTTTACATATGGATGGGTAACTAAAGAATGAATGATCAGTTTCTGGTCCCTCAAGATGCCATAGGTCACAAATCCTCTGCTGTTATGTTTGCGTAACACCATATTTAACTTGGAATTATCTAAAGGCATGATTTGACTTCATACTCCCACATTCCCAGGTGTAGCCTGAAGGGTATCTGCCATAGGTTATCCTCATATTATATTTCTTTGCTTCTGAAGTTGACCTTTTAGTCAATTTTTACTCCATCTTCCCCAGCAGCTTTGCACATCTATAACATCTTTCCTCCAAAGGTCTCAAAGTGCATTATAGCCATCAATAAAATAAAGGTGAGATTTTCAAGGACATGAAGGGCACTTAGAATGACTCCTCTTCCTGGTTTTCAGGGAGACCAGAGCACCTATCTTGCGCTGTTTTATCTTTGGATATTTCTCTTTAACACACCCCACAAGGATGTAAAAAGCTTAAGTGTAGTTAGCTCCACTTTACTAAAAGGGAAACTGAGGAACAATTCCAGATAACAGGCTATGTAAGGTTCACAGCTGCATTTACCTGGAAGAGCACCTAAGGGATTCAAGTCCTGGGCTGCTATCTTAATTACTAGAGTGCCATTACAGGAAAACCTTCACATTTGCTTCTGCTACATTAATTCAGATTACATCTGTGACGTGAGAAGAAAGGACCCTTCTTTAAAGGTGTTCCAGCTTCTTCAAGTCCATTCTAGACTACTTTAAAAGCAAACTCCATGGAATGTACCCCAGAGCCTGGAGCAAGCTTTTTTTCAGCTGTTCTGGTCTATTGGGTTCATATGTATTCAGAGCTTTAGGCACTTTATGTAGCTAGTTGATTAAATATATATTTAGAATTCTTCAATATGCATATTAATTACCCAATAGACTAGAATGACTATTTAGGAGACATTTCTGCCCATTGTGTAGAAGACTTAAAAAAAATCCTATGAAAAATAGCAACTGAACATGCTTAAATTCTTCAATTCTTTCTGTGCTGGACCCCTCTTTTGCTGCCTAACATACCAGAACCAATTTGTTTCATACCTTGGAATAATTACTGCACGAATTTCCATTATTGCATTACATGGATGCAAAATCTCATCTTACACTGTTTTTTATTCCTCCCTAGACCACAAACTGATAAATCACCCCAAGTGATTTACCCCAAGCAGGTTGCTACAGGATCAGGACCCTTACAAAGTAGCAGAGAGCAAATCCATCATTATTGTTGTTAGTGTTCTAATATTTTTTAAAATAAAGGAAATTGATTGGGGTGAGGAATGATGAGTGCATTGTCCAATGGTAAATTTCAGTTTGAATCTGTTTTGTGCTCCCATATTCATGGGTGGGGGTGAGAGGGAATGAGGAGTAAGAGAACTGCACCAGAGGTACCAGTAAGACTGCAGGTATAGATATACCTATATATCTATACAAGTATATCTGGAAGAGAATAGCCAGGCAGAATATGTGAGGGAGTGTGTGTGGTCCAAGGAGTTGGTGAAGACACTAAGAAAAACTTTGTGCTATCGTCTTTCTCTGGTCCTCTCACTCCTTCCCAAGAGCTCTGGATTTCATGGCACATGTTCCCACACCACCCACCACATGCATGGCTGTATATGAAGCCCTTCATGTCTAGCTCCAGGAATACTCTTTTGATGTGTCCTTCCTGACTATACATCCCAAATACTGAAATTTTCTTTCTCAGGCTACTCCCAGTAACCCTGTAAATATGTGTTTGAAGATATTTCCCATGTTTTGGAGACAGTGTTTTTACAGACTGAGAACCATAAGATGAGAAAAGAAGTCTGGTTGCAGAAGAGCAACATAGGGTCACTGAGATGCTTGCAGATATATTTTTGTTCTTCTGTTAAATTATGGGAGACCAAATAATCAAGAGAATAATCTCATCCCAGTCCCCCTCTGCCACTTAAGAAACCATTGTATGAGGACCATAATGCAGCATGGTTTATTGAGGACTCACTCCATTTCCTAGGTTACATGAGAAAGGCCCCAGCACTTCACACCAGGTTTTTTTTGGTCTAGTTCCCAAAGTATATATTTTTGTATGTGAGGGAGGATTGCTTGGATGAGATGTGAATAACACTGAGCCCCCTACAGCTATGAAATAAGGTGCTGCATAACTCCTCTTGGAAATAAAGCATCCTGGGTTTCAGTCTCAAAACAGGCTCCTGAAATTCAAGACTTAAGTTCTGCCTGCTGGTTTACACAAATATATAGCAATTCCTCAACAGACTGATCTGTTGGAAAAGTTTCAAAATGAATCCTGTGTTGTTTTAAAGCTCTCCTGGCTCTTTGCTGAGGGCAATGGGCAGAGTAGCACACCATTCCCTAATACTGGCTGTAAAAGCTGCACCCCAGCAAGTCAAGTATCAAGGAAGATTAATGCTCTGTCAACCTGTTCTGCTGTTATTAAAGGAACACAGCTGAAGTGTGTGCTGATGAACCATGAAATCTGAGGAGAGCCACAAGTCACTCAAGGTGAGAAATATGTTCTGGGAGGTCACACAGTATCTTTGATGTTTCTGTGAAATTATCACACCATAAACTGACAGACTAAAATATTAGATTTTGACCTTTTTAAGTCAATCATATCACTTTTTATCTCAAAGATCTTTCATTTGCAACTTGGTCACATATCAGAAAGTTTAACGTCCTTTTCGTGGTAAAACACAGGTGCAAGCAAACCCTCTGGGAAAGAGTCAGCTATGAAAGCCATTCGTAATCTTGTACTCTTGCCTCACTATCTCACCTCAAATGCGGTATATACGTGTTAAGTTGAAGCATAAATAATACTACATGCACATCTGCCTGAAAAACTCAGGGAAGGCAGTACACCCTGGGCTTTTCACAGGCATGTTCAGGGTTGAAGTGCCAATTTAAGGCCACGATGAAAGAAGGTGAATCCTCAGTAAACAATTGCCAACATGGATTCTCAAATAAACACGAAATCCAGTAAAACACTAATATGACTACAGAGGAAGGGTAGGCAAACACATTACCTTTGATTTTCCTGGACCCCAGTTGCACTCACTGCTTTGAAAGTACTGGAAATTCTGATTAACACTTCACTTTTTCTTTGACTAAACTGAAGATTTTTAAAACTGACTTTAAAGGACAAAACAGCATGGCAAATTGAGATCTATAGTACTGGTAGCATTGGCAACATGATGGTCTAGGGTTACAAATGAAATATAAAATATTCTCTAAATTCAGATATTTCACATGAGAAAGGAATACGCTCATTATATTATATGAGATAAAATCACTAGATTTACTGAAATAAGAGCAGATAAGCAGAAATCCCATTAGGGAAATTATGTCCATCATTATTAAGGTGTCTTATATGAAATGGCCACTTTCTTGTCCTAGAAATACCCAGAAGTAGGAGAACAGTTTTGCATAATAGGAATGATACTTCTGTACAACCATTACCTCAGCCTCTGATCTCCTCCAAAACTCTCACCAGCCTTTTCTCCCTGCTCGTTGACAGAGTAAAGTTGTAAGACTTCAATTGCTGTACGATAGAAATTCTTTGATCAGGAAACCAGCCAGAGTTCAGTGACTTAGAATTCACTTATTCTATGATGAATCAGTGACTCCATGGACAAGGAACATTTATCTCAAAGAAAACCTGATATTCACAATCTGTATCATCATGCTAGGATGTGATTTCCAAGTAGGAAGAATGATGCTATACATGCTATAATTTTTCTCAGATATCATATCACTTTAAGCACACTTTAGCCTCTGAATTAAATGGCAAATTATTTGATTTCAGACTTTGAATAAAATATTGGCTTTGGAGTAAAATAAAAAAAAATATTTTATGTTATTTTGGATAGCTAAAAATGAAATATTTATAATATAAATTTTGTTTATAGCATGGATATGATATTACGGCATAATTAAAAATACTCAAAAGTAAAATAAGAAGTACAGTGAGGAGAAGGGAAGCCAAGTGAATTGAAGATAATAGATCTTATGATAGTTAACGTAGGCTTGAATTTTTTTTTTTTAGCAAGACTGTTTTTCTGATGAATACTATGTCAGATAAAACTTCAGGTCAGCTCTACTGCAGATGAAAAACATTTTTTTACTTTTGTTGTCGAAAGGAATAGCCATTCCAGATGTCAGTTTTCATTCAAGAGTGGGAAGAAGCCATTTGTTGATAGCTCCATCACTATTGGGTAGAAAGGCGTATAGGAACCACAAGAAATAATAGCTAGTGAAACCAGCATTCACTGTGTTTTTCCTCTCATAAGAATTAGAGATGTGTGTTACAAGTGGGACTTCTACAGCACTGCCCAAAACTGGAGATCACTCCAGGATCTGCAAAGAGGCCATTTGGCTAGTTTTGAGGTTACCATCTTTGTATGCACTGTGTAAGCCTGTGAGCTAAATAGTTGTGCCCATGTCATTTCAAAATTTTTTGAGTGGCCCATTCTCTGATTGGCTGCACATAGCCACTGTTCATCATTCTTTCTTCCTCTCCCTAATTTAAGTCTCATCCAGTTTCTTTGGCTTGCAGGTTAAAAAAAATAAAAAAATAAAAAAATGAGCAAACAAACAAAAAACAAACAAGCAAGAAAACATAGCATTTAGACAAATTCTTGCTTTTCATAAGTTGCAAAAGAAAGGTCCCTTCCCATCCCCATTTTAATTTTTCTTCACAACTTACCTGCTTGCACAGATATGATTCATAGCTGCCCATAGTACATAGTCCTGAGCTTTCCCACCTTCCACTGAGAGATTGCTGGTATCATGGGACTGTGTGACAACAAGAAGCAGTAGAAGCAACACATCTGCAGGTCACTCAGGGATGGGTGAATGTTAGCTGCTGTGGAGAAGAAGGCAGTGAGAGTGTAGGGAAATGCTTTGATGCGACAGACACTTGCAGGAAAAGCTCTTGCACGGTAAATGTGGAAAGCCAATTGTGGGCAGCAACTAAAAATCAAGAAACCTTGGAGTGAGGAGGGACCAAGTTAGGCCCGAGAGAAGAAATAACCAGAATGCAGAAGGGTGGAAGAAATGAGACAAAAGAGAAAAGGGGAATCACAGCCATCAGATGTTTTAGGTTATTTTAAGAAACTGCTAAAGAGATGACCAAAATGTTTGTTGGCTTACATTTTTAGGTCAAAATAAAGCTTAGGGTGGGCTGTTGGCTTCTAAGTTCAGAACAGATGTACATTATGGAAAGAACTCCCTCTAAGGTAGATAAAGTTGTCTATGCAAGTATTACATAAGATGCTCTGAGGCGCTCACTACTTCAAAAACTGTGTCTAGTCAAGTCATTGTTGTTTTCTATCAGGCTTGACCCAGAGGCAAGACCTGTGGGAGGGTAGGCAGCTATGGTATCCCAATGTGTGGAGCATGCACAGAATTTGACACTCTGACTCATAACAGGATAATCGTTGTCATGAGTGAGGGTGTTGGATCTTCTTCTCATCTGCACAAGTCCCAGTGTGAAATGAATAATGCTACTTTTTCACTTTGAGGCAGCAGACCCTAAGTATGGCCCAACTGTTCTGGCTACAAAAATGTTTATCCGGACTTTGCTGGTAGAAAGAAAAAAAATTCAGAGAAGAAGAAAATCAGCCTTCAGCTTCCAGTAGCTGAAAAGAAAATTCATTTTCTCATGCTAATCACAGGTATTGTATAATTGGAAATAAAGACTTTAATGGTGGATGGTATTCTATTGTCCACCTGATGTGAGCTCAGCGACAGGGACAGCAAGTGTGAAGCCTTTTTATTTTGAGTTTTCTTTTACATCAAGAATAGGTTTTAGGTGCTGCAGTCATAGATCCTGGGAAATAAAGCTAGTGATGAAGAGACCTGAAAGCCCATCTGTTACATACAGATGTCACATATTGTACAGAGATGAGAGGCTTTGCAGGCTGTACTTTTTTGCTTTAAACTAGTGGGAGGAGTTTCTTATAATTGAGAACAGATGGGAAAAAAGAAGGGAAAAGTACCCAAATCATCCCCCTTACTGTCATGCTTCAAGAAACATGGTTTCTTTTTTTGTGTGTTATTCATGTACCTGGGTCTCTACCTGACAGCGTGTTGTCCACTGTTTAATTACAACAGATTTTTGCAGAAACTTCTTCTTTTAAGAGATGTTAGAAACTGCAAATATGCTGTGTAAGGTACATGAACATGGTTGCACAGGAAGTCAGCTCTAGCACAAACTAGGCAGTGACTGATCCACTCTAAGCCAGAAAACCTTAAAAATTGGTAATGTGTTTTTTTAAGCAAAACTATATGGACTAACCTTAGCCTCACAGAAGTGGCATCAACTCGATGTAGTGAACAATGAAAATGGAATCAAGTTTGGGAGAGAATAACTTGTGTGTTCAATCTGTTTTCTGGTGGAATTCTGTCCCCATTGTGAAACCTCAAAAGCCACAATTTCATTTAACAAATACTTGTCATTGCACCTATGTCTGGTTTCTCAGACATTGTTGCAGAGACAGAAGAGCAACTTCTGCCTGTAATCTCAGACATCCCTTCTGTTCAACATTTGAGTTTCAGCAAAACTGATTTATCTTGTGCTACATTAGACCCAAGAGCTGCTATTCTGGAGTGCTGGAATAGGTATCTGTGTTCAGAAAAAAATGGATCAGGCTCAAATGTTGAGTGAATAGATAGGTGAGATAGTGAGGGTGCAGTAATTCAGGAATGTGCAAAGTTAAGATAATTATTTCTCCCTCTCCTTTTCATTGGGTTTGGGTTTGTTTGGTTTGGTTGTTGTTGTTTTTTTTTGGGGGGGGGAAGAGGCTTGGTTGGGGTTTTTTAATCTCAGTTTTCTGCTCTTTTGAATGCAAAATAGCCAAAGCAAATCTATGCTGTCCAAGTAAAATTTGCATGGAAAAACTGGACAGTTAAGTAGTTTTCCAACAGATCAGCTGCATGACCAGACTGAGGCACACAAACACATACAAAAGAGGTTACAGGTTCATGACTATATGGTGCAGTTAGCTTATGGAAGTTAGGACACTGGAATGAACTATTGTCATCTGCTCTGCCATCAGTCCCACCTCCTCTAGCTGCACTGGGGGCCAAGGCACGCACAGCTCCTCATGTTTCAAGACATCCTGGTGTGCATTGGCAAGCAAAGAGAGCAGCCCATTGCAGCCATACCGCAAGGAGCCGTGCTAGACTTGCTGCTGGATGTTTCCCTTCGCACTGCTTACATCAGCTGAAAGTAATCATCTTAATCCAAACAGGAAATGGTTTGCTCACACCACCACAGCCAACATGCAGGGCAGGGCGTTCCTGTTAGAACGGAGCTCAACAACAAGGTTCAAAATAGAGATAGAGGAAAAGATATGGTGCATCACCTCAGGTGCAGATATATTTGTGAAAGGAAAGCAAATTATGACACCAGTTAATCAGAAAGTCTGTCACTCATGCAAATGTGGCAATATCCACTTCATGATCTTTTGTTCCTCTGTTTTAAATCGGGTTTAAAGCTTTCCACCCTGTGTCCTCTGCTTCTGAAGGAGTGCCTCTTCTCTTGCAGTATTGATTTGGAGTCAAATAGCCTTGGGGAAGACCAGTAAGTGGCAATTTACAAGGCAACAAGACCTGATTAATTATTAGCAAATGACCCTTAAACTGTGTATCTATGAGTGGAGATGGATCCAGAAATTTCCAATGCTTATCCAAGTTTCCTGAATAGCCTTCAGGGTCAATAACTGCAGACTATTCTCAGGATGAATACAGCACACAAACTTGCCTTAAACAAACATGCCTCTGTCATGACACAGGCTGACTGGGAAAAAGAAGGTCCTAAAGTTTCGTTCCGTTCTCATTTTGATGTTATCCAGTGCTGTGTTATTCCAGGGCTGTGTGCATATAATGATTGAAACATTCTAGTAATGTGCACATATTTTTTGAGAAACTGAGACACTTAAGTACCTGTGCAGGAAGATGCCTATCAAAATTGTTAGTGTGAGCTTTAGGGTCTTTAATTGCTCTTCTACTTTTAAGTCCTACTAAACACCTTCTGTGCATTTTAACACCAAAGAACCTTTAAAATTTTCTGTGTCAGCTATCTCAGAATTCATGAGATCATAACTGCCTGAATATACAAATTCCCAAGCTCTGAGGTGCTAGAGAAATTTTAATTCTTCTCAAAACTATATCTGTTCTGAAAGGCCAAGTATCTCTGCTTGCCACTAGTCACCAGCAAAATAGTTAACATCCCTTACTAAGAAACTTTTCTTCCTATTAATAAAAAACTGACTCAAAGCTTCCTTATGTCATGCTGTCTTGACCACACTCATTGTCAGTCATATTCCTGGAAGAAAGGATCTTCAAGTGCACATTTGGAGTGGAGAGAACAACTGCAATAATTCACTACGTCATCAAAACACTTCAGCAAGCTTTAAAGACAAAAAGGATGCAGCTCTCTGTTTTGATACACTAAATTAGGACTCCCTGTTTTAGTGGTCTTCATTAATTCCCTATTAAGCATGTTAAAGCATTTCTGTAGGAAATACTCATACATTTCATTGTATTCTAACCCAGGTTTTTTTTCACTTTTCATTCTAGTTTTTGAGTCTTCTTTATCTCCAGAAATTCTGATAATAGTCCAAAGTTAAATTTTAATAGCAAATGGATCTGCATTTCTTCTTCCAGCTCTAACATTTATATTCAAGAAGGTTTTGAGGGAAAACTGTCCTTACATGACAAGTCTGGCATTTGTCATTTCGTGACTTTTTTTTTCCTATACGATTTTGTCTTGTCAAAGATATTTTAAAATCCCCTCTCTGTAACTAGGGTAAATATGCAGATCTTTGTTTGTGAAAGGAAGAGAATAAAGCAAAAAATTTGAGAAGATACTTAATACAGCTTGAATTTTGCAGACAACAACCAATTGCTTGATTCAGTTTTTCCAGCATTCATTTGAAATAATTCTTATTTCAGTTTTACAGGCTGGATTGAAATTCTGTGGTCTTTGCAGACAATATGTTTGTATGTTTTTCTTGTCTGTGTTTCAAGTGAATCTTATTTCTTGGAATTTTCATTCATTCTGGAAATTTTAATCCTCTTCTAATAATTCACCCTCTTCTATATCCCAGTTAAGGCTTCCAAAACTATTGAATCCCTAAATAAATAATAATGAACGTGAAACAAAGTGCAAAATGCAGTTTTATTTACAGTGGTAACTTTTAACTTTGCACTGGTAACTTTATTGGCTTCCTCATTGAATAGTTTCATCTAATTTAATTGCTGTTTTGTTTAATTATCAGTTGTGTGGTGTTTCATTCAAAGGAGGAATTTAATACTAGTTTAATCATATTTAATGATGAAATGTGGATATATGGCTGGCAATGTTGATGTAAGTATATTCACTAAATGTCGATGGTGCATAATTATGACTATTATAACTGAATAATTTGGCAATGTGAAAATATTGTTCTTTATTTCTTGTTTTAAAGGTAAAAACAACAATTTTGTTTATTTGCTGGGGTTTTTTTTATGATGCTAGGATGTCTTGAAAATATCATTGAAGTTTGAAGTTTAGATAGTTTTTGTATTTTAAATGGAATTTTAAATAGACAAATATAGTTGCAGAGTGGCTGAGTGGTTGAAAATAGCAAATATTTTTTGTCATTTGTCCAAAAATTAATCCCATACTTTTCTACTGCATTGGCATTCCAATTACAGTCTCAGAACATTTTCAAATTTTGGAAAACTTCAATCGCATTTTGTGTTAGTTTACATTAAAAATTGAGTTGAATTTTGTTAGCTTTTGATTCTATGCCAGTATTTTGTATTCTGTAAATATTCATATTGTACATATGAATAATTAAAATATGCATTTTTTTAAGTAGATCTTGGAATAACTATCTTTTTAATACAGTATTTTTAAATGTTAAGCTATTCTTTTTAGTAACAGTACCTGTCTCAGAAAGAATGATTTTCAAGGTTTATCCAGAAGTGTAAGGTCCTTAATTTAAATCCAGAACTATGAAGTTTTTGGGCAACTCTTAGCTGAGCACTAACATCTTTCAAGTCAAAAAAGAAGCATCCTGCAGTTACATCACTTGTGGGGTTTTTTTAACTGCGTGGATAACATTTTGCACATTTTGCTGTAGACCATTCACCCAGTGAATATCTTTGTTAGAATATCCTCTTTGGGTACACACAGATTTTCTCAGAGGTAACTACGGTGTAACTGTGGAACACCAAATACAATGGAATTTAGAGCCCAGAAAGACCTTGAACTGGAGAAGACTGAGCATTTTGTGATGCAATAAGCACAGTCATCAAAACAATGCATTATCAGTGTAAGCTTTTGACAAGAGTGAACCGGTTTCTTTTTCACTTTCCACATCTTCCGAGCCAGAGGCTGGTTTTGCTGAACAAACAATGTCCTGTCTCTACTTCTCTGTGGTCAGAGGGTGCTGGAGGATGGAGACAAAGGGGTAGGCAGGGTAGAATTTCATGCTGGAAGAGATGGAAAGCAATTAACTGTAAGGGAGTGAAGGATGTTGGAGAGGAGGCTTGCAGATTCACAAAGGTAGGTAGCTGTGAGGGGTGAAGAGGGGAAGGCAAAAGAGACCAATGAGGATCCCATGCTCTGAAAGATGGGGAGGCTGCTAAGGAAGGTGAATCTGAAGGAGATGAAGAGGCAGAAGTAAAAAGGCCTCTGCTGGCACAAACACACCTCCAAAACTTCAGTAGCCCTCTGCAATCTGTTGGCCCATTTCAACCTTTACTATATCTTTAGTCAGGTATCATAACAGAATTAATTCCAAGGTCTCAACAGGAAGAAAGCATGTTCTTTTGTCTTGGTCTTTGGTACAATAGACACCATTTTAGCCTGGATTGTGAGCAGCCTGGGAACAGCTTGTTACATTTCTGTTAGAAGTACCTTCTTTCTGAGCCTATAGCTGTAGCATTTACAGAAGCAAACCATTACCTATTGAGCAAGGAAGAGATCAGGAAGAAAAATAACTGCTGGATGACTTTGTGAGTGAACAATTTACAGTCCTCCAGTATACATTCTGTCTGATTTTCTGTGTGGGAATATTATTTCACCTAAATTTTTATATTCCCACCTAACTTCACAACATCTCACCCATGGATTTTAAGATACAGGTGTTTGTACCAGTCTGTCCAACAAAGCAATTTTCTCTGATGCAATGAGAGATGCAGTAGTAGTTTCAGAACCCAATTCTATAAGACTGTATTCATTGATAGATGAGGAAGTGAAGTATTGAACAAGACAATCAAATAATTATAGAAGTCCACATGGACTGAGACTAGCTGAAAAACAGAGGATAGTTTTTTGAGATTCCTGTTTTCCATCTACTCATAGTAGAAGGATAAAAAGAATAAGGTAGGCATTATGTGAATGAAACAGCCAAGCAAAGGCTCAGCTTACTCATATTAAACCATCTGGGATTAAAAAATAAAAAAGCCTATTGAATAGTAACTTACATTGTAATTACTTTCAGTTCTGTGTAATTGTCTTTGTTTTCATGCTCAAAAAGGTATGCCTATTTGGATGAATAGCTGGCAAATGAACTTCTATGTTTGTTTGTTGAATCAAATGTGATTTTGCAAAACATATCCAATAGCAATTTTAGAAATTAAGAAGATTTTTAGCCTAAAATATTTTTTACCAGAACTTTCAATTTATTTTAGGAAATCATCTCATAAGTGTGAGAACAGTTTCTTGATCAGAGATCTTAACTATTTGGGTTGTGCCCAGTGGAAAGCAGAGATGTTGGTACTTTAGATTATCAAAACAGTTACAGATCTGAGGGGAAATAAAATTTCATGGGTACCTTAGAACTTGGGCGTTTGTACATTCAGGAGATCATGATTGTCTAAATTCCAAAGTAGCTTTCCAAATATAATGTCCATATCTATTGGAAAATATCCAAAAATATTTTTCAATAGAGGATGTGTGAATTGAAAATCAAGGGGACCTGGAGACTAGGAACATATAAATGGCTTTTAAAATAAAATGTTCACTGTGATTGATTTTTTTTAACATAAGGTCTGGAGAATGGTAAAAACTACATGAAACTGAAGTTAAAACTGAGATTCCCTTGCATTTGCACGAATTCTCTACCTGAACCTAGCTGGGACAAGCAGTGTGCTATCGTGTTATCACCAGTTTGGTTAACATGGCTTACTTAAAACAGGAAAACACATGAAATGACTTAATTTTGCCACTCCTTGACTTAACAGTGATGCCCAGTTTAGCTCTCTCAGTTGAAGAAGATATTCCAGTAAAACAGGATTAGCAAAAATAAATTAACTTTTTTTTCCTATTAGCACTTTGCATTTTTGGTTAGACTGAATAAACAACCAATCTACTTTCTAGTTGTATATGTCTGATATTCAAGGCTTTGAAACCAACCATATAACTTTTAAAATTTAACATACAGTCTCTTCATTACATCAAGTACACCCATAAAAGGAAAGACCTGTGAAAAAGAAAGGTCAAACTTAATAACATTAAACTTTTCTATCAGTCTGAGGTGAAGAAGACAAAGTTTGCTGGTAGAAGCAGTTTGATTCCTTTCTTACAGACAGCTGTTATCAGATATAGGTCTGATAATAATTATGAGATTTATCAAAGAGCAGATTGACATCCTAAGAGTAATTTTCATTTCATGTCCAGCTGGAAGCCTCTGGAATATACCTTGTTAATCTTATTTCCCATTATCTCTCTCAACTCCATCCTCAAATTTTTCAAACCCTAAGTACGCTTTTGTGGGAAAATGTTGGCCTCATCTGTGTGGCAGATGATACAGACAATTCTTCTGTACTCTTTTTTTTTTTTTTGATTTTTTTTATTTCTTTTATTTTTAACTGGTTCTATTCCAGACAAATCACAATGTTATTATCTATCATCAGCAGTTGGGCTGGTAGCTCAGGAAAAAGATGTGTACTTCTTTTTTGCTACTTTGCGAAGTTGAGTAATGGTGTGAAGTTTACCTCATGATGAAAAGAAATGTACTTTTTCTCTTCTGCATAACAGTAAGCACTGTGCCTCTTCCTGAAATACTGCAGAACATAACACCAAGTGTGGGCTTGACAGAGACTGTATCACTTTTCCCCTGGGCCTCAGGTGGTTGAAATGAATTTGGATTGTTTACCAGAATACAGTGTTTTTACAGTTACAGGAACATCTACATTCTCAAGTACAGCCCCGGTGTTGGTTGAAAGGCAATATGGATTGTCTCTCCCTCTGCTATTTTTTTCATTAGTTCTAAGTTTTACAGATAACTCTTTGTGGTCCACTGTAGAAAATATTTATCGACGTAAGCCTCAGGTATCTGCTCCAAGATATCAGGTATTTATTTCCTCCAAAATGACCATTACTTTTTCAATCATGGGCTGATTTTGTCTTAAGACTAAGTTAAAGAAACATGATACTATTTACAACAGAGCAGAGATCTTTGCATTTGGGACAAAAGAGTGTTAAGGCATTGTTCAAGGCTTAAAATCCTTCTACCAAAATGGCTTGTGGTCTTTCTGCTTCCGTAAAATTAATTTTATACCTGGCAAAGAGTGTGGGTTAGGTTGATTCCCTTAAAATTTAAATTAGGAGTTGCTGTGAAGCCTGGGACTTAGTTTTATGAGTGTTCACTGAGGTTTACAAACCCATTCAGCAAAACTCACGGCTGATGAGTGAAACTGTGCCCCTCAGAGCTTCAACCCACTGCTGAGACATGAAGAGCTCTATGAGGCACACAGAAGCATTTAGTGGAAATGTTGCTGGTATTAATTACTACAAGAAAACCAACTTGCATTTTTTAGGTTAGATCATAAACCCTCCAGCTGCTGAACACATCTATAGGTATCTTCCTGCTGCATTTATTTGCCTCCTAAAGTAGCACAATGCTGAGAAAATGGCAAGAATTAAAATGAACTAAAGTAATTTCTTGCATCTGGATGGCAACTGAGAGTCCAGATAAGTAAAGTTGTAAGGAGTTTCTTAAAGATTCAGCTTCTGTGGTTGTTTATTCAGCAGCAGTTTAGGCACCAGGCAAACTAATTGTTTCTCTCTAATGCCTTAAATTAAACTACAGACATCACTGACCTCAGGGTAAGGAAGAGAGTTTTACCACACTCACAGACTCCAGAAGTGAAAAGAATTCCTTAATGCTGCTGTGAAGGAAGCTTTATGCCAGGGTGTCACACTCAACAGGAGTTTCATGGGCAAAGGAGAAGGAAAAAAATATAACTCCATTGCTTCTAATTAGTGGTTAAGTCTTGTTTATTAGAATCAGGTTCAAACCAAAGAGAAAAGAAGGGAAAAAAAAAAAAGAAAATAAATCAAGGAACAAAAAGAGAGAGAGTTGTTCAAGGACCCTAAGTTTGCTAGAGATCCAGTTTGTGCTTTGACCCCCCTAAACTGACTATTTCAGCTTTTCCATCCAGCCTTTAAAGCAACACAAAATGAAAAATCTCTTCATTTCCAAAAAGCAAAGCTGTCTTTTTGTATCCCTCAGTTATAGCTGATATATGTAGTAAATGATACCAGAAGCCCTGCTGCTCAGTGAGGGGTAGAGTTTTTTGGACTCCCCAGTGTGTCCCCATCCTCCTCCAAAAACGTAGGAGCGGCTGAGAAGGATCTGCTGCCTTTTTGTGAGTTAAGCCAAACATCTGCTTCAACCAGTCAGTTTCCTGTGCAGTCTTGAAAGAGATCTGTAAAAGAAGACCCCAGGAAGAGAGTTGGGCCTGAATTTTTAAATTCTATAGATGCAAGATAAGGAGCTTAGATAACAGCATAACCTCCTCATTTCTGCTACCCGCTTGGTGATCTTACATAACTCTGATCCTCTCATTAAATAGTGATGAAAATTTCATCAACAAAATTTGCTTTTGCTCTGCCAAGTCATGACAACCTCAATTAGAATTGAGCTGGAGAGGCATTTGTGTGATTACATCAGTCCAACTGGATGTCTTCTTCTCCCTGTGATGGCTCTTTCTATGCCATTCTCTGGGTATTTGATCTTTCTATCCAGATTCAGGCGGCTGAGCAGTGAGATGTAATCAAGAGTAACTAAAACAATTTGGAAGAATCTGCCCACAATCAGGATTTTTATTCTCCATTCATTTTTTAAAGTTGTAAGTTAAACATGCTCTAAACAACAAGGCAGTCAGATCCAATTTTGCTAGGTCTTTGCTGAAAGCTTGATAACTCTGATTAATGCAACAATGAAAATACATTATATAAGGCCTATCTTCTCAAAAAAGGTCTGTATTAATGGTAAAGTGATCTTATTTTTCTTTTCTCAAATCCACTTTGAACAGCACTTCCTTAATCTTCAGTGCTTACATACTGTGTTTTGGTAGTTAATTTTAGAAATTCCACTCTACAGAGCATTTAAAAATACAGAATATTTAGTTCTTAATGGATGGTGAATACTGTTGTCTGGTAAAATACTGACCACAAAGGAAAGTAAGGGAAGGGTTTCACCATCTTAGATTTATTTCTTGTAAACAACTCAGAGCTATAATGTGATTTAAAATGAAAATTGTACAAAGCACTAGTTGTCAGTCAACATACACAAAAATTTTAATTTCATGTTTATCTTGAAAATTGCAATTATCTTAAAAGATTGAGCCGCCAACTCAAGTAAAGGTGAAATGGCGAATGAAGGAAAGTGAAAGAGATAAGCTAAAGGCATTTGCTTTAGGCTTCTTTGCATTATTCTTCCTTTATTTCTCCTTTTAGGCCTGCTTTCTGACCCAGATGACCAGCCTCTCTATCATTTCCTGCACCATAACCTTTCTTTAGTTCATAAAAAATACTATCCAATGTGATAGAGGAGGTAAAATTTTAAGGATATTTAAATTCCTATAACTTTTGTGAAAGTTGATGAATAGCTAGGGGAAACACATACAAAAAAAAGTGCCTCCACTGAAGAAGAGATGGGCAGAACTCGGCTTACCACACCTTTTGTGAGCAACAATCAGACAGTCAAGGAAAATGAAAAAAACAGTGGTCCATGGGGGCATGCATGCTCATGCTATTGCATTTATTTCATAGTTGCAACAGTACATAGATGCATTTATTGCAGCTAGTGCTAGAAACATTTTCTGAGTGCAGAAGACATGAATTCATAGGAAAACAGATGTCAGTAGTTCAGCTGCTCACACAGTCAGTCTTCTGTGTTCCCAGTAGTGCACCTGAACATTCTTCTATGTTGACAGGAACTGGATTTCCTTTTACATCAGCACTTAGGTTGTCATTTGGGCTTCTCCAAGGACAAGGTCAATTTGCAAACTTGCAACCCCAAATCTGAGCTTCTGTCATTTTTGGGACTTGTCTTTTTCTTGACTTTGAGTGTGATGCTTGACTAGCATTTATAAGCAAATTGCAAAGCCAAATTAATAAGTGCTGTGTCTTAGAAATCATTTGTCATTGTGGACATCTGGATGAGGAAAACAAAATGTACTTCTATAACCACATTTACAGAAAATATTTTCCTTACACAACTCTTTTTTGGAGCTCAGATCTGTACAAATCGCACAAAGTACAGTAGAAACTTGTAACCTCTCTTAAGCTCTGCAGCTTGTCGGGCTTATATTTAGTTATCTTACATAGTTTCTTGAAATAGCCATTGACAGGGCTAGGTGACTAATTAGGTTCATTTTAGATAAGTTGGAGGCATTCTGTGAAAAGCTGAAGTAATGGTTAAAGTATTTAAAGAATAGGTCTTACAGTGAAAGGTTCGAGAAGCTCATTCTGTTCCATTATAAAAGAGTAAAGGGCCACTTCTTCACAACCAGTCATCCCCTTACAATGGGAAAAAAATAATAGTAAATTAATCTAAAAAAGAAATTCAAAAGATATAAAATTATCTGAAGGCTGATCTATATAGTTAGACTATTCAGGCCATAAAGCATAGCTTTAAAACTCTGAGATAGTCACTTCACCAAAAATTGAGACTGAGGCACCAGATTCTGACCTGCACCCAAATTAACAGAACTGCCTGACAGTCAGGACCCCTAAACTCCTGCAGTAAAACACTACAGGTTTAACATCACTTTATCAACAAGCCCAGGAGAATTGTATGTCCTGAATTTAACATTGCCATTTTTCTAAGATGTCTACAGGAATATTTTTACATTCATTTCAGCTCCACTCCTTACAAAAGATACATGGCTGTTCATCTAAAAGCTTTACCTCTACTTGCTTCTGCCCAATAGATAGTCATGAATTTATCTCCTCCACTCATTTTCTCAGCTTCCATGCTAGCAGTAGCACAAGAGTACTGCAATAGACTAGGAACTTCATGCTTTGTAGGTGAGCTGCTGCTACTGAAATTTAATTTCCTGTCTTCATGAACAAAAGGTATAATCATCTTACAAACACTGGTTGGCTGAGACATAAAACCCCAAAGGTGTGTCCACCTTATAATGCATTCGATGGGTTTTTTTTCAAGCAATGACAACCCCAGGTCAGAAAATTAAAAAAAAACAGCCATCTGCTATTGCTTCTGGAAATTCACCTTCAGGAGGCAAAATAAAAACTGGAGTTAATGTGTTTGTTGCCTACATACCTGGTCTCCTCTGAAAAGGTCTTGAGCTGATTAGTTACCCCTTCCAGACAAAATGTTTCCCTCTCATCCTAACCCCTGAGATATTCCATTATTTAGGAATAAATGCTGCTTGGCGAAACATGGGTCCAACACAGAAAGAAAACAAAAAATAACAGAAGCACCTACTTATCTTCCTGAAGCTAAATTAATCTAAGTAGCAGACTTTAAGGGCAAGGAGTAGGTCACAGCTAACATTGCTAGTGGCTTCTCCCAGTCAAAATGAGATTGTTAGTGGAGTGAGATACTAGTTATAGGAAGCAGTTCCTAAATTTTTAGATAGCATTTATTTATTTAGTCATTATCAGGTATCCGTTTTATGACCACTCCTGACTGTACCCGCCAGAGACATGTATCTGCTAGAACATTTTTGCTTCAGGTATAAACATTTTGGCATTCAATCCCTTAAGCTTTTAGCATATACCAGCATTCCCTGAGATGATGCAGAACAGCATTGCAGTTTTGCTTCTGCCACAAGCAGGATTAGGAACAGGACACAATTTTTCCCTAAAGGTTATTAATCATTGTACAGTATGGTTTATTTTTACTTCTCTGAAGCTGCCATCACTAGATAAGCAGGAGCAGTAGCTCTCATTTGCACTGAAATTCTGCTCTTCTGTAGCTGCACTGTAGCAAAAGCAACAGAAAGGCTGTGCAAGGCCCATCGTGTGCATGTGTGGCTGGCTTCTCTGCCATCTCTCTTCAAACATAATCTTCCCTGTTTCCCCACTCAGGAAAACTTCTGTCCTGAAGCCAACAAAACCTGCAAAGCAGCTATCTTTCAGATTTGAAATCCAGAATGCAAACTAGTTCTCATTTTCAGTGTCTCTGTTATGCAGAAATATCACACTAAACTGGAGAATTGCACTGTTTTGTTGAGCCATTGTGACTGCGTTATCATTGTCAACAGAGTATTGGGACATCCTAATGTAGAACTACAAGATTTCCATGGGAAAAATAAGCAGACTTCTTGCTGTCGTCTACTTGTTTAAGCCATCTATTTCCCTGGTATAAACCAATATATTTTATAATGCCTAATACTCTCTGACCCCAAGTCCCTTGCAGATTAAAGGTCCTATACCTGTAAAATGTGCTAACCACTACCCTTTCTGAAAAGAATCCCCAACCAGATGCTTGCCAGATGTCAGACTCTCTGTACAATAAAAAGTACCCTGACTTGCTCTGCTTTCATTCTTTTTCATAAGCAAGAGACCACAAAGAAATGTGTTTTATAGGTATGGAAGTCCAGCTGCGAGGAAGTGGCTCTCAGACTCCCACAATGTTGTTCAGGTGGAAATGCCTGCTCCCCTGTACTACCAGGATAAGAAGGACTGTCCAAGGGAGAAATATTCCTGTATATTGTAGTGCTGTGGAATGTGATGAGACAGCACGGAGAGAGAGTGGCACTCCCAGACACCCAGAAAAGGTACAGGTGCTCATTAACACACAGAAGCCATCACTACAATTTTTAGCCTTGCAATTAGAAATGAGTCCCTATGGAAATACTTCAAAATAGAACTGAAACTAGTTTTAGAACTATAAATAACACGTATCTTGGCAGGCCCCTGAAGAAAGATTTCTCCATTTGTTTTTCTTCTTTTTAACCTAAAGTTACAAGTATAGATACGTTCTTTACTGTTTTATACCCCCTGAAGATCTCAGGAGACCTAATTTAAACCCTACACTGCATTATAGATCCTTCTATAGCCCATAACTTGGGAGGGTCTGACCCCAAGAGGTTTCAATTAATGTTTTTTTTCACTCCCTAAGAAATCTTACTAAAGCTTCTCTGGTTGCACAAGTATTGTCATGCTGGAAGGTTTGATATGTTTGATACATTTTCCCAAATAGTTAGTACGCATGATGCACTATGGATCGTGGTAGTAAACTGTGTGTTGTGTCATCGCTTTCAATCCGTAGCCTTTTGAGGCCAGATTTTTCTTCTGTTACATGTATCTCAAAAGCTATAACAAGAAAGTCTGCATCTCATTTGAAACAATCCTACCTTACCATCTGATGAGCAGATCAGGGAATTATCAAATGGTCTCTGTTTGAAGGGACATTAAAGATTATTGAGTTCCAAACACCCTGCCAGATGAAGATAAATTTCTGACTAAACAAAATTTCATTGTGTTCACATTTTGAACACTAATACTGGTAACATCCTTCAGACCATCCTATTAACTGCTTGTAAAAGTTAGTATATATATTAAAACTGGCCTACTATAATCTGCCCATTAGCTTCTGAAAGTCATATTGTATAAAAGAGAATAGGTTAATTTCTTATTAGTTCTACACCTATTAAAAGAAAACTTACATCAGAGTTTCTGGATGATTACAAGAATGATTTTCATTGCATTAATAAAGTAATTTTTAAAGCACAGTCTTGATAAATAATTTTCCATTTAAAATACATTTTTGTCCAACAGTAAATACAGAACAGGGAAGAATTCTATATTTCTAGTTTTCTCAGAAATATAACTAATGCTGCAAGGTATCAGTGTGAAGCTTAGAAAATGCTTAACAGTCATGGATTTACTGCTCTGCTTACAGTTTGGCTTCAGTCATCTCCCCTTCCTCAAGGTCTTCTCCCATGAGTGCTAGTACAAAGAGCAGACATGCTCTTTTCAACTCTAGCAAGGCTTCTGCAGAGATAAAGCTACCATTAGACATCCTAATGCACCTAGTTTAAATCACACAACCAAAAAACACAGTTCAGCACAACCGTGTAAACTGATGTCCTTTATTAAAATACAGACATGGGAGGACTCTGGAATGGGTAAAGACTAAATTATTCTTCTTGCCAGATGAGTGATCCTTTTAAGTCTAGGTTTAAGTTCACCAGTGCAGCAATGGGAGCAAGCCATGCCTGTACAGTACCTCATCTAAAGACAGATAAATCTTCAGAGCTCTGCAGGGAGCCCAGGTGCTATGGTATATTTTATCATCACTCTATAAACCATGCTCTGCCTCCATGCCTTTATAACAAGCACAAGGACATGAAGACAAAAAGCCTTGCTGCATATGCATCGTGTAAATCTATCAGTTTCATTGCTAAATTTGAGCAATTCTGCTAAGGTCAGTCTGTGTAGCAGCATCTCTTTCTTTCTGTTTGTTTAAAGAGATTGAAAATTAGCTTTTTGTAGTATTTCGTGAAATACAGTATATTCAAAAAAGTTTTTATTGTCTTCCATGTAACTTGCATTCAATACAAAAGGTGAATATTCTCCCTTTTTTCTCTTCCTCTTTTTTCTCTTTTTCTTTTTCTNTAGAAAATGTTGCATACTCTGTGTGAGCATAAAACGTCTAAATACTCCTGACCCTGAACATTTCCTCAGTCTTTTCTCTCTTTTGTATATACCAGCCACAAATGTGATTCCAGACTGATCAGAGAGAGAAATAGAGAAAGAGCTTTAAAAGCTGAGGCATTAACAAAAAAGATACCAGGGAGGATGAGTTAACAAGTCAGTCTAATCTGAGAGGGAAACGTTGTAGTGGAGAAGATTTTGTGCCTTTCTGAAAAGATGTGTCACACAGCCTCTCGCGTTGCCGCACTCCGCGCCCAGTGCTCTGACACCACCTTCAGCTGCCACCGACAGCCCTAATGTCAAAAATTTTTTTAGACTGCATGTGGAAAGCAGTTCGTAATTGGAGTCTCTATGAAACTGAAGCTAAAAAAGGAAGAAACCATAAAATGTGAAAGCCTGCAAGCAACATTGTTGTCAGGATTTTTGCTATCACTTTGTTTTTAAATGATTTGTATTAGCGCTGTGATTTGTGTGACAGGATTTACCACAGCTTCTAATTATGTCAGGCCAAAAAGCACCATTCCATTTTAGAGGAGACATAACAGTTATTAATATATGCATAGATAGATAGATNCATTCTTTTTTTCTCTTTTTGACTTTCCTTTTCACTACCTGTTTCCTTCTCTCCCCCTCTCCTTCCTTCCTTCCTTCC
>VWZS01010830.1:405615-541732 GCA_013397075.1 Rhabdornis inornatus
TAGATAGATAGATAGATAGATAGATAGATAGATAGATAGATAGATAGATAATCTCTCTTCCCCAGCTATTAGGGTTTATTTTCATTCCACACTTGGCAGAAAAACCCATTCCCTTTAAAAATCTGCCATGAAAATCTTCTCAGCGCTGGAGGTCCACTCTGGGGTTTACAGTGGCTTTACTGAGACCACCAAGGTCACATTCCAGGCTGGGTGTGGAGGTGAGGGCACAGAGCCAGCTGTGTGCCCATGACTCCCACAGGCCGGGCTGGTGCCTCTGCAGCTCTTTCATGAGCACTGTCAAGTTCAGGCCATTGTTCAAAGAGCTGTGACATCTCTGCACCCAGAATTTAGACATCTGCCCTAGACTGCTAAATTTAAATTCAATATAGACACGTTTCAAAATGTACATATATTTTTTAAGTTGTGTTTCTTTCGATTACGGATTTCATTTAACGAGCTGGATGAACACCAGAGGCCTCAGTAGAAACATTCTCCTCAGGATATCAAGAAATCCTACACTGAAGCTACGTTGTATTTTATTATCAGACACCGGATTTTAATTTATTTCACTGTTGCTTAAGTGCCCAGGGTCCCATTCTCAAGGGATTTACTTATTTATTCTAGTCAAGGATAAATGAATACTTTAATGCCCTCTGCCTCTTCAGTTAAGTCAAGATGTTTGTTTTCTTTGTCTTGCTTGTGTATCAGTTGGATACTTTTAAATCTCCATCATCTTAGGTATTTTTGTCCAAATCTTCCTGAAGTCCTCCTGCTGCCTCTGTTAGGAAATAATGGCTGCAAGGCCATGTGCGGTAACCATTTTGAGAGACTGGTAAATGCTGGGCACCAATGTAAGAGCAACACTGGCTGCAGGGAAATCTGAGAACAGAGAAGTAGTAGTTCCTCATCCCAGATTTAAGCAGTCAAGCAACTCCTTGAGTGCTGATGGGCAGGGGAGTCTGCTTGCCCGGGTCCAATCAATCCAGCTCCTCAGTTGCAGTAGAAGCTGGGAAGAAAGGATAGAGAAGACACAGAGGTTTGAGAGCTAGAAAAGAACAGTGTTTGGATGCCATCTGAGAGCTGAGTGGTACCAAAGCACATGACTGGAGCCCCTTTGCTTTATCTGAAGTGGCACAATGAGACACAGCCTTGAAAATAAGGAATAGCTTTGAGTAGGTGACAGCCTGAGTTAAGATCCGTTTGCTGATTATAATGATCCTGTGAAGTACACCTAAAAGAGCCTTGAGTGTACTTCTTAGTTATATTGGCTCTCTGCAGTGATTATCTGTTTGTCATCTGTGTCTATTTTGGAAAATTATATTTTAGTTACTGCAAGTTAGTCAGCAGCTTGCACAATAAACAGCTAGTCACAATGAGAGTGTCAGGCTCCTACTGGGTCCAGCTACAGAGATGTTTCCACCAACAGGATTTATAAATGAAGCACACAAAATGCCAGCCTCTTAAACACAGAGCTGTGGCAAGGCTGTTCAGCACAGCAGCAGTGGGAGGAATTGCTTGGGAAAGGCTCATCAGAGAGTCAAACTGAACTGGGCTTTTCTCACAACAGTTTGAATTCACTAAATATGGGGGAAGCAGGATCACCGGTTCAGGAACATGAAGGATTAGCTTCACATCACACAGCTCAAGGGAAAGGTGACAGCAAAATGTCAGGGAGATGGCAATTTGACCCAGCACTCTTTCCAGGGAAGGCAAGGCCTGCATTGCTGCTCCATGTGTTCCCAGTGCCTAACACCAACACAGTTCTAATCCATGAAACAAACACTCTTTTCAGAATAGCTGCGGTAAAAATGAACCACGATTATCTAGTCTGGAAAAATATATTGATAAAATACCTGCAATTTTGTAGTTATCTGCATATTTGGGCCTGCTTTGGAAGTGATTCATTTGCGCTAGAAGCTGGTGCCACTAGTTTAAGGAGGAAGCACGTTTCCAAGGACTATGGGCAAGAGGGGACGGAAGGCTGCTCATGTATGTGGTTGCGTCTTTTGAACTGAGCAGAAGAGTGGTCCTAAAAATGACACAAAGTAATTTTCAAGCAGTCATTTTGTTATTTAACATCCCTCAAAAGTGCAAGGTCTTTCTTATAGATTTTGTCTGTGCCACATCCTGTTAATAGCACAATCTCATTACCACAATGGTAACAGTCACTTGATGCTCATTTAACAGAAATCTTTCAAAACAACACTATTGCTTTTTCACAGTTGGCTCCATATGATACAGGTTAGCAGCTTCTTAACTCTGCTTTCATAGCATAATTACATAATTTAGAATTAGTCAGTCATGTTGACCTTTAAATAGAAACAAACATTCAATTTAGATAGTTGTTTTGTCATTAGCAAACAGTGAGCAGCTGAGAACATTTTTGCCATTGGCTGACAATGTCTTTGTGAACGTGTTCAAGTCCAGGCAAAGTGCAACATCTGTATTAATTATGCCTGGCCTTTGATTTGGATCTGGATTCTCACCAGTCATCACAATAGCCAAAGTCCAGTCTCATCCTCTTGAAAGAAGTAGCTTTCATCCTTTTATCAGAGGCAGATTCAGCATGTTTACAACAATAACAATTCTGACATACAGAAGATGAAAGGATAAAGTCTGACCTGGAATACTTCTCATCAGTTCTTACAGCTACAGTTTGTACATATGGAGGATGGTAAATCTGAGCCTCAAACATTCTTTCTTTTAATATTTTATCTCAAAACTTTTACACAGGCAGAAATCACTCTGACCACCAAGAAAGTTGCCCCACATCTGGGATAGAATTCAGCAGCTCTTTGCATTTTGGTGCTTAGTTACCTGGCTGCACCCTCTTGGAAAGGAGAAAGTTGTGCTGGGGTAACAGAAAGTGAAATGTTGCCTGTAGCTTTCAGCTGCTCCAATCTTCAGTGCACATATCCCACACACAGTGGTTTGAGAAAAACAGGAAGAAGCAAGATAAGCCAAAGCCTCAGTGACTACAAAATATACCTTACTAAGTCCCTAACTGATACTGCTTCTTATCAGATGAAATGCCTTAGTATTAATTCCTTTTAATTAAATTCATATTTGATTCTCCAGTGATCTTTGGCGTGTATTTGCAGTCACTCTTCACTGCAGTACGATGTACTCTAAGTTACAGAAGTGTTCAGAGTATGTAGATGAGCACTGAAATCTGTTACAAAAACACGGATAAGGTCTATATTTCTATTTACAAATACACACAGACACAGAACCACAGAATCTTTAGAGTTGGAAGGGACATCTAGAGATCCTCTAGTCCAACTGCTCTGCCAAGGCAGGGTCACCTAGAGCAGGTTACACAGGAATACATCCAAGGTGGGTTCTGAATGTCTCCAGACAGGGAGACTCCATGATCTCCCTAGGCACCTGTCCCAGCATTCTGCCACCCTCAACGTATAGAAGTTCTTCCTCATGTTAATGTGAAACTTCTTGTGTTTCAGTTTATGGCCATTGCTCCTCGTCCTGTCTCTGGGCACCACTGAAAACATTTGTGTACACACAAACACATCAGCAGCATAAATGATACAAGAGTAGACACTGAGTAGATTTACTGACTGCTAATTTTACTCTCTCAGGACACTTTCTTCCTTTTATAGTGTTTAATGTGCTCTTTTATAGATGAGGTCAAATTGTAAAATAGTTTGCTGATAAATTGTAAGGTGCCTGTGGGGCAGACAATCTTTACTAATAATTATCAACTTTTGACACACAGAAAACATTAATAAAAGACCATGAAGCTAAGGAACAACATGACAATGCTGAAAGAGCCATAGCAAAGACTAAGACACATACAAAACATTGAATACATTTTTTAAATTTAAAATTTCATGCAGTAAGTTTTTATGAAACTTTGTCTGTTTCATTTTGTCTTTCAGTCAAAATATAAATTTTTACACTCTTTTGAAAGAAAAATATGATAAGAAGATACAGGAAAAATGCTTGAAGTTGTGTCTGATACCTATCTCCAATGAATAAAAAAATTATATTTCTATTAATATGCAATATATTTTTTTATACTGAAGAGTAATGAATAATTTAAAAAAAAGATGCTGTCTAAAATTAAAATATGTGTAACAATGTAACATCAATAAGTTTGGTTCCTTAAGCAGGTGAGTGGTAAAATTACCATTTTATTCACCCTCGCCTTAGCAAGATAGACTGTTCACCAGATGGACTTCCAGTCTTGACAAACTCTGAGAGAACTATCACTTCCAGACCAGCCTTTCTCAATTTCCCATCTCCTGCTACAAGTAGAAAAGTCCTGTTCCATGTTATTGCACATAACAGAACAGAAATAAATATGTCTTCCTGAGTAGCTATATGATAAACCAAGGAATCACAATTCTAAAAGCCTTGCCAATAAGTCAGTGTTACATAGAAAGGCTGATCATGGTTAAGAGCTATTATCCTGTGGCCAGAAGACCATACGTATCCCCATCATTTGTGGCTGGTTTTGAAAGGGACTCTATGATAGGCCTGGCTAAAGTCTTATCATCATGGTTTGTGGTCAGAAGGGCCAGCTGAAGCACCAAGCAGAACGTATTTACATACTCAAAAGCAATTTCTGGTGACATTTCCTCAAAAACAACAGTTAAACCAGCTATTAAAAAAGTAAATTATTTCTAAGGCTAAAACCAATATTTATGAAAATAACACCATCCTTGTTCGGGGATAGGAAGAATCAGGATGAAATATGAAAGACTTGAAAATATGATCCAACTCCATTATTCCTTAGCACACTATCAGTTCCTGCAGCAAAGGAATAAATTAAAAATAGAAAAATGGAAGTGTCCAGCCAACCTATAGACTTTAGATTGTATTTTCTTTCGGTCAAAATACTGGAAAATGCCAATTTTCAAAACTCTGAACTTCTCAGTAGTTTGTCAAGTTTAGTGGACATTTCACCAAAAAAATAGCTTTTCAGGATCAAAAATGAAACTGTAAAACCCATCCTACAAAAATGTAGAAATTAAATATTTCACCTTGTGTATTGGAGACATGGTTTTGAATTCCAAATCAAGCAAAATATAAAATTCTTCTGCTGAGGATCTTCTGCATCTTGAGTGTGTGCCCTATGCAGTGATTCTTTGCTATTACAGATGCAGATAGAAGGTGAAATTATCATTCCTGAAAAACCCCTCAAACATTTTAAGATTTTGCTCTGATGAAGTAGAAAAACAAATTACATTTTGGCAACTTGAGATTCCAGTTTTCTATCTTTAGTATGTATCTCCCAGTAGAGATTTGTATGAAGGTTAAAGTGGTCCTTTTGAGGAGCCTGTCCACATAAAGAAGAGTAGTTTGCTTTCTTTCTGCAGAAGGAATCAGGTCTGCATCTCAGAACACGAAATTCAGCTGTCTCCAGGAATTTTTCGTCTGTGGTTAGCTTTTATCTAGCTGGATGTTTTGACTTAGTTTTAGCTCTTAAATTTGTCTGACCCATATTTAAGTGAATACACACTGCTAAATAAATAAATATGTAAATAAACTAATCTTGTCATCCTGGCTTAGTTTTGTTTAATTTATCAGATGAACTTTCTCTGTGTGTGAATATGTTGGAGGTTCAAATTTTTGAGAAATCAAGGCAATTTCTGCCTGTGAGAAAATTAGCTCATACATTTTCGATACCACTGAGGCTCATTCTGGGGAATTTCTGGCGTAAATCAAGGCTCTCTATAAGTCCATCCAAACAAACTGAAACAGATCTGTTTGAATGCCTATGCTCAACACAGGGCAGTCAAAGTGGTTTCAGGCAGAAGTGTATTCCCAGGGGCCAGAGCAGTTAAAAGAAACCAAGCCTTGCTGCCAGCATGCCCCAGTTGGCTGATTAGCAAGCACATAGTCTGCTTTTGTGCTTCTACCATTTCATCTCAGTGTGTTTTCTAGGATGCTGGTCAGCATTTACCTGTACCCTGTGACACTTGGAAAGCATTTTTTTAGCAAGGAGACAATTCTCTATTAATCCCAACTAAGCAGTAGGCAAAGAGATTTCTGATAATCACCCTGCAAAATATTTAAGGGATTCCTAGGATCGAGTTTGAAAATTCAGAGAGTAGTGGCAATGTATGTGTTTCACATGGACAGATGCAGATTGGCATAATAATGCAACTGGCAGAATTCAATACAACTCTGTAAGTATTATGATTCTTATTTACAGAACATTGTGGGCACATATGCTATATTCATATATGTATGTGAATGAGTGCAGCATGCCTGTGCGTCATTGAAATTGCATTCTGTGAAGGAGAGAAAGCTTTTTGTTTCAGCCTTGTGTAAGGGCTGGCATGTAGCAGCAGGACTCTAGGAGAAGCCCCAGAAGAACAGTGATGGGACAGTGACTCAGAGAATTCCCATCTCCTCTCTCCCTCCTAAGGGAATAATTTGTTTCAGTACCTTACTGATTGCAGTAATTCATCTCCTCCACCCACTTCCTGCCAGCTTGCCTGCCCAGTGTGCAGATATCAGAGGACTGGGCTCCCAGTCTCTTCCCAGTGCCTGCTTCTCACCTGTGGATTTCTCACATATATTCCTGGCATCCGCTATGGGAAATAGCAGCAAACGATGGTGAAGAGGCTACCAGTAGAACCAGATGAGAAAATGGAGCTATTAATGGCAAGAAAGGAAGTATTTTGTATTTAAAAAATCAACACTGAGTGCTCATGCCAGCTCAAGAAAAAACACTCACAGGGGACATCCTTTCATGTAAGGAAAGGAATGTCCTTAATGAAGTGTCATTATACCAATTTTACAGATGCAGTACAGTTGCCTAGACTTCCAAGAAGCCTGGGGTTATATGCAAAAAAGGCATAGCTCTTTTCATCCTCTTCTTGGTCGGAAAGGCAGGTACAATGGATGTAAACTGGAGGTGTGGCAAATGCTGTCTCATTGTTCTTGATAGGTTATATTTCAAAATGCTACCCAAGGATGCAAAAACAAAGTCAAATCTAGAGACAATACTAGGTCCAGGAATCCCTTGCTCCCAATCCCCCTAATATTAACTATTACCTAATACTCCCTCTTGTGTTCATTCATATGTTGCTTATGGCTATGTAGGAGGGATGCTCTTCCTCTGTATATTTTAAACATTTGTGTTTTGATATAGTCAGAGGGGGTCAGATAGATAGAGTAAAATGACCCACCTCCAAACCCTTGGTTAATTTTATAATCACGAGGAAGTCAATATCAGGGGTAGTTCCCTACTCCTAAGCACAGCTAAGGAGACAAGTTATACACAGTATTGACTCAGGGTTCAATATAGGGATGGTGTCCAAAACTTGAAAATATATAAATGACAGCACAGGAAGGGGATACTGTTTGAAAGACTAACTTTTATTCTCTAAATTAGCACAGTAAAGGCTATGGAAGAGAAAGAGAATCCAGTATTTTAGGAAATTATTTATGAAATGTAGATGGGTCTTCAGTTGGGAATAGGGCTGGGCAAAATGTTAGTGGTTCTTTGTTCTTGCAGCTGGCCTGTCGAATTACACAGAGCCAGCACAGTAAATAATACTACTATTGTCTGCCTGTGTCAGAGACAGACAGAAGGTACATTTGGACTTGGTCCAAACACCACAAGGGCCACTCATAGCCACAGTGTCCAATTACTGCTTGCTTGACTATAAAATGCACTTTTTTTGCAGAGCTAATTTAAGAATGGCAGCTTTTAATGGGGATTGTATTAAAAGGGGACTGCTGCTCTGGCTTTTGCCTGCAAAAAAAAAGTTCCACTCTGTACAGGAAGCAACAAACACATACACAGTGAAAATAATCAGAGTGTGATAACATTAGCACAGCAATAACAACAGTGATAGAAAAGTCAATGCTTTGCAAAGGAAAAAAAGATCAAGCCCTTCTGGAAATAGCCCTGTGCAAAACATGCAAAAAATCAACTAGATTATCTCAAATGATGAAACAAGTGCATCCACTCAGTCTCTGCAGATGTGCACATATTGCAAAACTTTTCTTAGTCTTTTAAAGAATCATTGACCACAGTTTTCCCACTCTGCACAGATACTTTTCTTAAATTTCAATGGCGCTTATTTTCACTGTTACTGTCAAATGCTTTGGAGAGCAGCAAACTCTATGATCCTTCTCATAACTGGTCAAAATTTGCTTTTAATAAAAATTTGCTTTTTTGTTTAAAAAAAAAGTGTTTACAGAAGATTATTCATACAGAAGGAAGATCCCATGGGATTAGGGATGCAAAAGCTCTCCCCTCTAGTGTAAGTGCATATCAGGGCTTTCAGGGCTTTGATTTTCTTTGCTTATCTATTAACTAGAGATAAATTTAGGTCTCCTGTTTAGAGCAATCTGCCTACAGTGCACAAGAGATCAGTAGTTGTCAATGATCTATGAAGACTTACTGTGTTTCTCTCCTCTGCCATGCTGACAAGGTGTTAATTTCTTTCTTGGAATAGCAAGCATAAAAGCCCCAGCAAACTGATAAATTTAGGCGAAACTCATGCAAGGACCACATCGCTTTTTAAGGCTTCCTGCTACCACCATTCCATCATAGAAGACTTATAAGTCTTGCATAACAATAATCAATAATAGAATGTATCTATTCTCTAACTTTAAAATCTTGTTCTGTTCTGCAGTTCTTATACACACACATGCACGCACTATGAGCGTTCACAAAAGTATTTTTCTACATATTTCTACAACTCATGGTTGTAGAAGGGTTTTAAAAAATGTGCCAAAGGTACAGAAACACTATCAATCAAATGTTAAAGCCTTCATATGCTCCATGTAGGTGAGTTCATTCTCCTTCTTTTTTATCTTTGGATGTCTCGCAGAGTGCTTCGTTTGGAGAAAGACCTAAAAGCCATGTTGGGTAACTAGAAGGGATAAAAGGGTAAACCTGTCTGTTCATATTTGCCAGCCTTCAACGTGGAGAACACAGCAAGCATTCTGTCAAGGAAAATGAGAATATTCTTTTTTGCTTCTTTGAATCCTCAAAAGATGCATCTTCTTTGTAACAGAAAGGAAGTATCTCAATACTTAAGTCAAAATAGCAAACTTTTCAAAGGCCAGAAACTTGAAGCTGATTGTGCGACTTGTGAATTGCGTGCTGTAGGATTTTTTGATATGGCATAAAACAGAGAGAACCTGAAAAAAATTTGTCTTCAAAATGATGGATATGGACAGTCCTATTCCACAAAGCAACCTTCAATTATTAACAGCAGGACTTGATCTCAGCAGAGTAAAAAAAAGTCTTCCCACTATCTGGAGTGAAGCTCCCTCCAACAGTCATGGTTGATTCTCTTATCTTATACAGAGACATTAATTCTTCTCCACCACACACAAAACTATTCACATAGAGAGAACTCTTCACCTACAGAGGAATATTCACATGCACACTGTTAAAGTCGGGTTAAGGATGTCACTTACCCAGACACACATAAAAAAAGAGAAATATTCAGTGTTAAAGCACCTGCTTGTTCCTTAATTCATGCTTTTGCAGGAAAACATATTGGTCTGTGGGTTACATAAGTAACATATAACACCAAGACATTTGTGATGCTGTGAGTACAAAGACTAAGGATAGTATCCCCATAAATGAGGCTAAAGGAATTACTCTCATGCAACTATCTGAAAATCCAGCCTTCAGGATTACATAAGAAGTTATTTTGTCCTTACATTTCATGTTTTTATGAGTTTAAGAAATAAGAGAGGATACTTTGTGTAAACTTTCTTAATTAAAACTCAAGTGAAGCACATTTTCTTTTTAAGATGTAATATACAACAAATTCTGTGCATGGACTATCTGGTAATGTAAATGCCACTCAGTATGTACCAAGTCCATGTTCTGTAATGTCAAGGACTATGATACCATAGGGCCTCCTTAGTATGCAAATTATTGACACAATAGAACATAACAACTCTTTTGAAATCGTTATGTTTTATTGTGTCAGGGTCTCATTGAGGACTCTTTAATCTAAGGATTCTTGAGAAGATAAAATCTAATAGTTCCTCTGGAGCTATAAAGTCCTCTGATGTCATAGGCTATTTGGACACTCCTTATTACAGTTGGAGGATTATTAATACACAGGCTGTAATGATTTTGTGACTTCTTTGTGGTCTGTTGTGACTATCTATAATGTTATAAATTTGGTCATCACCACGGCATGTGAGTCTCCACCACAAGAAGTTGTCATCCTTTTTGTTCCCTTCTGCCATTCTCTCTGTAACGATACACCAACTCATTGCTGGTCTTTGGAAGGAAAAAATAAAGAAGCAGCAACCCACAACACATTGTAAATGCAGAATCTAGTGTTTTGAAACACTTTACAAGAATTTGAGTCAGACAGCTTCACTTTGCATTTAGTTTGGAGAAACTGTGGTGGCCAAACATATTTCATTTGGTGGTGTCAGTGGAAATTTGCCCAGTATAACACTCTTCACAGGCAAAGAAATTTCACTCCCTAATTCTTTTTATGGAAATTACTAGCAGTGCTGTCCAGGTGTCCATATCTGTGCATGTCAACATGAGTGTTTTGCTACTATTAGCTGAAAGTTTCCTTCCAGAGCAGACACCGAAAAGAAGAATAACTAAAAAAGAAAACCAAATACAGCAATTTGCATTTCAGACTGATGATCTTCCTTGAAACCAGAAGCTCTGAACTCTGTTCCATCTCATAAGCTCCAGGAGTCCTTGCTGCATTTCCCCAGTGATTCTGGAATTTGCATAGCTATGGACTCACAACCCTTGGCTTACCCTATCCTAAATCTCTTTGGGACTGATACTCAGCTGAGAGCCAGAATTACTAGGATTTAAATATATATCAAATGCAAGAGTGGGGAGGTGCAGGAATTTCTACAGCAGCTACATAAGGCAAGCCTTCATAATGTGTGACAACAGAGTCCCTGCCATTTCTCAGCTGGAGAGATATAGGGCAGGATTTTTCATTAGTCCTTAAGTGGACCCTTATGCCTATAAAAGTCCTTTTTATCTTTTTCAAGGTACTGTTGTACCTTACTCAGCATATGCTGCAAATTTATGTATTTTTAAAATTTAATTTCTATAAAGTATATGCTTTAATTTATGCTCATTTCTTTACTATTTTACCCAGGATGCCACCTGAAAACACACAGATATTGCTAAATATGATTTATATACCACAGGGAAAGCCTCTTTTTCTTTATAGTAGAAGAGCAGATAATCAAAAGACAATCTCAGACTCAACAACAACAGGACAAAATGGTGAGGCAGTACTGGTCAGCAGGACAAGAGATGGTCAGAACTCATAAGCAGTTTTCTTGGCTGCATCTTTTTGGTAATCATCATCAAGAATGCCTTTCAAAAAAGAACTTGAAAGAGGACAATGTGAACACCAGAAACATATCAACCAGGCAGCAAGGTTTTGTGTTCAAGTTAAAATAATGACTGATGGAGGTGATGTTCTAGGCCAGGGATAATACCCCAAAAGAAAAACCCAGGAAGTAGAGGAAACTGTGAACATCTTTGAGGGTAATGAGAAACACTGAATGCAAATAAAGTGTTTGGAATCAATGCATTAGTCTCAAAGATAATCTCTGAGGAGCATTTTAGGTAGATATTATTCTTGCAAGATTTAATCTGTCAAAGCCAGAGACACATGTGTCCAGAGACAGGAATGCAAAACAACAGGAACAGGAACAAGTTTCACAGTGTGAAGAGCAATGAGAGGATATTATGAAACAAGTGTTTGCAAGATTTGAAACATACAGCTAAGGAGGTTGTGTCCACTTTTCTCTGTATCAGCCCTTTGTGCACTGCAGAGAGATTGGAGAAGGAGCTAAACTGAGCCATTTCTGAGTGATCTGCAAATCCAGCAGTTAAAACATGGTACTACTGAGAATCTAAGGAGAGAGTTACACCTTTTCAGGAAATATTGTGCACTTTGGAAAACCAGGAATGTGGGTGTCTGCTGTGATTTTAAACTTAAGACAATTTTCAGCTGAAGGCTGATGTAGAACTGCAAACTTCTGTGTCTGACAGTCCAATAGGAACTGTCAGTGTTTTCTGTAAACATTTGTCAGCATAGCCCCTAAACTATATTGATTTATGATATATCCACATAAATGTGCATAGTGCACACTGAAAAAATTAAGAAATTAATGTTCAGCTATATAGTAGACTAAAAAAGGTTGTATTTTGAAGAAAATTGGTAAAATATTTTTAAGAATGTTTCAAGCCACTTAGCAGCAGTCAAAGTGGTGTATATTTGGAAAGCTTCCAGAGCAGCAGCATGCACACACTGCATGTGGTTCAGTGTCTGTGTAATCCTTATTTAATTTGCAAAGGTCAACAGATAGATTTGTTCTCTTAAAAGTCTCAACATATATGTATTTAGGTTCTTTATATGCCCTATATGCCTGCTTCAAAGTTCTCTGTTTTCTATATATTGCTAAATAGATACTGCATCACTGAAGTAAAGGCCAGTTTTACCTCTCCTTTCTTTTTCAGAGAAGAAACTGTCCTTGCGAATGGTTCTGTATAAGCTCAGATTCTGCCTGGTTGTTCAGAAATTGCCAGAGACAACTTCAGAAGCAGGACACTTAAAAAACTTATCCTGCTTTCATGGCCAGCTTCTGATAAGGAGGTTCAGCATTTTTTCATACTACTTCATTTTAGATTATGTTGACACTTTGCTAATTTGTTTTTCATTGTTGGAATATGGAACTTCTTTTCCAGACCGACAGATTCAGTCAGTGATAATCCTCATTTTTCTTATTTTATTGTGAAAAAAATATCCTTTAGCTGAGTGATCAACATCTGCTTTCTCTCAACCAATGCTTATTTTGATTAAAAGTATGTTTCAATGGTAGGTCAAAAACGAAGATCAGACCCTTGACTACTAAGGTCATAAATAAATTCAAATAAGGTTGCAGAAGTTAAATGGCATGGAAACAGGAGAAAGGAGAGGAGAGGAGAGGANACAGAATGTGCATCCCCAACCACCCAGCATTTTCATACATTGCAAGATATGTGTCATACACAAAAATTAATCATTAAGAAGTCTTTCTTTTTTGGCAATCATACAAAGTGTCCCAGAGGGCAACCAAAGAAAAACTTTAGTTGTATGCAATCACCTAATCTGTCAAATCGAACTTTTGAAATTAAAACAGTTATCTATTTATAAAAAAACCCAGAATATTCCCTTTTGTAACAGAAATTTACTGATTTGGTTGCGAATAATTAGATTAGATTAAAATAATAATAAAAAATAGAAAATATGAGGAACTAAGTGAAAACCATTCAGTTTTACTACATGGCACCATACTGCTTTTGCAGGAACAAAGCCAGATACCCTATAAAGTACCTCATCAATATAACATAGCTCTTATTAACTCATATTTCTTTAATTCTTTGTGAATAATGACACAGGTTGCTGAGTCACATCATGTGTGTTTCCCAAATCTGTGAAGTCTCAGAACCCCAAATATCATCTAGCAACTCCCTTTATTCATACGTAATTCTTCCTATCCATGCACTGTTTAGGACAAAGAGATTTTTTTTTCTCTTAAAAATTACTTCTTGCTCTTACAGCATTGCATGACAAAGGCACAGCATATCTGAAACAAATAGAATATATGCTTCAATTTTTAATTGAAAATAGTCTCATGTTGGGAATTTTTGAGTCAATTGAAAAAAACATGAAAGCCGCAAAAGTTAGAATGACATAATTATGAAATAATCACATAGTGGTCAATACCCAACATTCAAATGTAAACTTCTGAATTTCCTAATAAAACTTCTAAACCATATAACATCCCCGAGCTTCAGTTTTGCACGTGTTGTGGATTTCAGCTAATTATGTGGCATCACAGTAAGCATTCAATTCTTTATTCACTGAGTAAGGGAAGCAATATGTAAAGACTTGATTAAAGTAGAAGGGATACCCTGAAAAAAAAAAAAAAGAAAAAGAGGAGTTATGGCTGTAATATAGCAACTTATTCCATCTCTGAAATTAAAGGAATATTCTTTCCTTTGCCAATTTTGGATGCAATTATTCTTATTATTTTTACTTTAGCAATGCCTTAGGAACCTAAGTGAGATCAGATCCCTTTTGCAAACACTGTGGGAAAGTTCTTGCCTCAAAGATTTTTCAGCCTATATAGGCTATGCAGACAAAGGATGAAGATAGGAACAGAAGCACTGTAGTGTGCTCAGAGATATACAATAGGCTGCAGCAGATCTGCCAACAGATTTAAAGTTTCTGCCTCTGTATTCTCAACCTTGACCAGGCTGGCTCAAGAATAATGTTCTCTCTCAATGAACTGCAGAAATACGTCAGTGTAATACTGAGACTTAATGTGAACAGTGCCTCTGGTGAGAGCCCATATTCATCCACATGAGCAACATCATTTCCACATGGTCATAGACATTTTCAATTTAGGGAAAAAAATTGTTACAGACTTTCAGCATTCAGCCCTTCTAGTTTATAATGGCTGCTGAATCTCAAAATGACACTTGGATTTCACAGAACCAGTAGAAAGGAGAGATTTGCTTGCAAATAAATCCAAGTGATTCATGGAGGTATCTCTTTCAGCACTGTGTGTATCAGTGTGTTATGTGGAAAAAAAAAAGCTTGCATATTTGCTTATGAATGGTTAATTCCACAAGTCCCCACTTGGTTAGAAAGCAGTTCCAAGATGTACCAGTTTTTTTTCTAGCCAACACGCAAGTTCTCTTACAAAGACCCAATTATGTCAGGGGATTCATGTTCTTCAGGAAACACATGACAATAAGATATTAAAGGATGATATATTTTTCACAATTTGTACTAAAATTATTTTATACCATATTAAGAACCAAATTGTGGCATTTGTCTCACTTTGGAACCTTCAGTCTTACTGCACAAATCCTCCATTTAAATTCAGTAGACTGTTGAACATGCCTTTGTATAATCAAGGTTGCACTTATTGCAACTTATTCCTAAATTTGTGCTTTACATTTAGTGTTATCCATTTTCTGAGGACTAGCAAGATGCATTTCTGCACAGCATTTGTGGTGCAAGGAGCCTTAAGAATAAAGCCTATAAAGTTCTAAATAAAGAACCAAAGAAAGGATTTGTAGGCTGAGAAAACAACCAGTCAGCTAGATCTCACTTGTAGCAAATAGTGTGTTGAAGGCTGAAAACACAAATTAAATAGGGTGGTGTACCTTGCAAGCAAAGCTTTTTTCCATTTGCTTCCTTAGAATATTTAGTTTCTTAAGGACTTTGTTAGCAAGAAAAATTTACTATAGTTCATTAAGGAAGTCCCAAAATATTTCCAAATCCTGAAACAGGGAAGGGAGCATCTCTGTGCCTGAGCTGTGTGCACTGTCAGCTCCCACTGCTTTCAGGAGGTGCTCAGAATCAGGAAGAAGATAATCATCACCTCACACAAATGGGACTTTTTTCACTGGAATGCTGAGGTTGGCTTTCAAGGAGTCAAACTCTCCACCCAGTTACTCCCTGGATTCAGCCTACAGCTTCATCTAGAACTGGTTATTCCAACTCAGCACTGGAGGATAAAGCCTTTCTTTTTTCTTACTTCCCCTGTAAATGCTCCTATGTACTTTTCCCAGACTAAACAGGCAACCCTGACCTGCAGCCATCTACTCTCATACAAACAATTAACTTAAAGCATGTGTCCTAACATGAATTTTGGCTCCACAACAACCTAGCACTCCTATGGGAAACAACCCAAATTAATAACAGCCTTCTTTCTGAAATACCTGAAGTGCCCTCTCTTAAAAGAGAGAGATAAGAACACGTCTTTTTTTCCCCCTTTTGGACTAAACCAATTGATTCTTGGCTTAGAATGATCTCCCACAGAACACTTACAATACTTGCTGTAATGAATACAGTCAGCATCTATGTTCCTGTATCACATCACTGTTTTCCCTAAGAAAACATGAGAGCTAAAACACTAATCTGATTTCCAATATAATAACCCATTTTCACACGCTCTCACTAGTCAGTATTCTATTTGGACTGGGTCCAAAAGAGATGTAAATGTGTTGGGTTTGTTTCTCCCCACCTCCTTGAAAGCTTGAGTCAGATAATTTTGTCATTTCAAAACATATCAAAGTAGAGGGGAAAAAACATACATTTGTTCCCATAATTTTGAAAACAATTTCAGAATTATTTTGCTCCTCTAAATAAGTCTGCTGGCCTAGTTGCATTAGTGTTCATCTCTCTCCCATGAGATGAACAAAAAGCCGATAGTTGTATATATCTGAGGTGCCAATCTTACTGAGACAGATCTCCTCTTTCTGAGCACTCCTTGGTTGCACTTGAACTTGCACTGTTCAACTTGAGCCTCATAAACTTCACAGGGGCATTGATGTCAGAGAAAGCACGTGCTCTCCACTTCCTCATTTTAAGCTATAAAACCTTTTTCTTCTTCATTAAAACATATTTAAAGACTACAGATATGATGGAATCCTGTGCCTTCAGCTATCTTCAAGTCCCTTTGGGGACTCGTGCATCAACACTTTCTTCTTCTGTTTCTTCTGAAAAACAGAATGCCCTTTGCACTCACCACAGACAAATTCAGATTTATACCATTCTACTGCATCTCTTAATAAAGCCTAAAAATTACCCCAGGACAAGGCAGTAAGAATGTGTAATTTCCCATTTCCTAGAAGAACATGTTCTTCTTGCTTTTTTTATTCAGTCTTTACCAATGCAACTCTTGCTTTTTGTTTGTTGAGGTGGGGGAGTTCTTACAGTCTTGGGACATGATTCTCTGAATGTTTGCCTGGGTTATTCTTTGTCCTGCTCCTCATTCTGCTAATTTCAAAACACGAAAACATCCACATGACATGCACTGTGATGTTCCCCATGAATAGTGTCTATTCTTATATGCAAGACAGGAGGAAAGAGCTGAAAAAGCACCTGAAGGTCCCTGCAAGGACACATGCTTCCTTCCCTGCAGAAGTCACCATTTGCCATTCTCCCATGACTCTCCCATCATATTGGGAGAGTCATGGGAGACACCATAATGGTGTCACAAAGGGCAGTCCTCCATCCTTAGGTACAGGGGGTCAAAAGCTAGTTGTTGTGGGGGACAGAGGAAGGAGTTTGGCAGGAGTTCTCATTTGCTTTAGTTGAACCTTTCTCCCAAGCTCACAGTCTAGCAGGGAAGAGACTCTGTGAATCAACGCCTCATTTTTCAGGATGTGCAATGCACGTATTGGAGACAGTAACAATGTGAATCTAGGTGGTTTAAGATGAGATGGGCTGTGCAGCTCAGCCAGAAAATAGGTGGAAAAATTACACTTAAATCTTCAGTTCCTTGTTTAGAAGTATTCAGGTAAATTCCAGTAAACATCAGAGGAACTCTGGGAAGTAAAAGTTTCCAGTTTGGCCTTTTGTTTTAAATGTAACAGCAACAAAGTTACAATAAAGATGTGAAGACTGACTCCTTCGGCAATGTTAATTCAGCTGCCTGAACTTCCAGAATATTTTTCCCTCAGTTTCAAATGTCCCACTACACACGCTCCATAAAATAGAGTGCATTTCTATATGCCAACTAAATGTTGCTTTGCCAGCCATTGCTTTTGTGTCTTTTAATGTCTTTAATTTACCTATGCAACCTTAAGTTCACATTCCCATATATAAAAATATATCTCTATCTATTTTTTTTAATTCAACATATTAAAATCCTGCTCCAGGCTTCTCCTCTGATCATCCTCTTCCCATTTATCTTTCAGACAGCAATAAAAATATGTAAATATTAAGCCACAAAAACTATATTACTGTAATTTTAAGGATGTGACTAACACCCACAAAACGCCAGAGGTTTCAAAGTCAAGGTTGCATGTTGAGCCTGACTCTTTCAACACTCATGTTAAGTAAAATTCAATTAAAAAAGCTCTGATGAGTTCAAGATAAGATTATTTTACTACCACTACTACTTGTAATAGTTGAATTATGGGAGTGTTTGCAGCATTAGCAATGTCCATGCACCATGGGCCAGAACCCAGTTTCAGCTGACATGAATATAGCCTGGTTTTGGGGGAAGCTGCAAAAATTGAGGAAGTAGCCACCACTCCGTCTCTTTCTCTGTGATTCTGTAAGCCCTGAGCATAGAGTGAGCCTCTTGACACACCAGAGAACAGCTAAAGGCTGGTCTAGTTTATGACAGTTGTTAAAAGACCCAGGAAGACAGAAGGATCAGGAGTATGTAGCTGAAAGCTAGCAAAAGACTGAAGCTCTGTATCACTAGTAGTTATTCACAGGACCTGAGAACATCAACCATTAAATAGACAGGTTAGGATAATGGGCAAACTTTCCTAATAGCTGTACTGAAAGATCTTTAGGTACAGGTAGTGAGAGGATATTAGAAGAGCCTGAATGGAAAAGACTTATAGCTCACACACTGAGCATTCATTTACACCCATGCAAAGTGAGCAAATAAAGGACTACAATGGTAGTAAGTGCGTGATAAAGTGCAATGCTCTCTCCATAGCTATCTCAAATGCTAGACAATATTAACTGATCAAGCCTCCCACAGAACATTTGCAAGTATGCATCACTATCTGTAGTTTACAAATGGTTTAACATGACTTGCACAGGGTTGCAGAACTAGACTGGTGAAATCAAATACTCTGTCAGGCAGTGCATGGCAGTCCTTTACTGCTTAGAGTAGATGCAACTACTGCCCTTTGTACTTTAAGATATTTCCAAATCCCTGTGTGCAAAACAACAAATTGCACAAGAAATTGTATATAAGGAACTAAAGGAGAAGCTTGCTGATATTTGTGGCTAGGCTGAAAACTAAAGCCTGAGTGACCTTATCTATTATTCCTATTGAATTGTGTTCAAATTTTGGTATTTAGAAACCTTCTCAAAAAACATGATTTTCAATTTTCCCAAGTGTCTTATAGGTAGATTAAAAGACACACTTCCTTCTTCACTGGAAAACAACTGTAGTAATCCCCCAAAAATTGCTAAAAATATCTGAAGGTGTTCAAAAGCATACAGTTAGTGAAAATATATTGCTTCATTTACTCTTAAAAGAATTACCAATACAAGCAGTTGGCACTTGCAATTTACTAAAAACTGCCCTCTTCGTTGGAGGCAAAGCTTTGCAGAATCAAGCTGAAGATAAACCTTTATTGCTTTTTATCAGCCATCTTTGAAAATCAGGCCCCAAAGTCCTAATTAACTAACGTTAGTGGCTCAGTACCTTATGGAGCAAACAGTATCAGATCTGAATTAAAAATGGGTATATCTGTCCCAAACCTGTTCAATCTCTGATAAAGAGTGACATTGCAAAGACAGTATTAATTAAAATAAGGTACTTTCCTTAAATAGTTCTCCTGTTGCATATATGTACTTAGTGGAAACAGGTATTTTTTTTCTCCAAAGGCAAATGCAAAGAAATTAGCAAAAACCAAGAAAAAGTTCATTTCAAGTAGGAATACTTATCCCCTCTATTTTCTATTACTTTTCATATTTAGGCTTTGGAAACACATTTAGCATAAAGGAAATCTTAACAATGGTGTGGAAATCAAATATCTAATTTAAAGCAGCAATATGGAAGTCTATCTAGTTAGCACATTTAATGTACAACTAGTTTTAAATGTCAGATTCAGAAAGTATCCACATGTTCTCAGAAGCTGCTTTACCACCACGTGGGAAAGAGGCAGCAACTCAGATTAGTCCCCAGACAAGAGAGTGAGGCTATTCTCTGCCAGCCCACCACTGCCTAAAAACCCACTCTTAGCTGGGTCCAATGGCTTTGCAGGGAAGAACAGAGAAATTACATATGGGCTCTACTTATCTATTTATAATTTGCTTATTTATTTTTACACTGCCTCATTTTCAACAGGCAAATCGGCATGCATGTTGTCATTTTGATAGGGAATTAGTATTTAAATGTGGAGACATAAACATAGTGGCAACCAGATATGGACCAGTAGCTGTGTAATCACTCATCTCAGCAAGGAAAATTACAAGACTTCTGGTATCAACTGTCTAGTGCTACAGCTCTAGGCCTGTAAGCTATATCAAACAAAAGACCTACTCTATCAGTCACAAAATACAGTGTGTTCATTTGCCTTGAAATATAAACAAAATACATGGGAGGGAGGAGCTAGTTTGCAATGACTTCTTTAAAATTCCTTCCCCAACAATCCCACACAATGTACAGCTATTGGCATTGTAGCGGTTTAATCTTGTCTGTTCTCAAACCACAATAAATATCTTGGTCATGACCTTAATGAAGTACATAGTTCTGATTTTGATCTTATATTAACTTTTCATAAGTCAGGAGTTCCTCTTGATTTAAGCTAGTATGTAGAGAGATCAGAGTCAGACATATATCTAGAAATCTGCTATAGCTATCTGGGCATATTTCAGTACTTCACAAAGACTTCTGCTTTTGGTTTTGGATTTTTGTTGTTTTTTTCTTCTGGCAACCATTGTGGTCTCCTTCATAAAAGGTTGTGAGAGGACATAGATTCAGACATGCTGGAATGTAGTCTAATCTCCTCATTTTGATCTTTAGAAAATTAAGATGTCTTTATTTACTTTTCTTTTTTATACACATTGTCTTTCAAAATATAAATACTTTAAAAGAAGGAGAGAGAGGTTGGAAATAAACACAAAAAAAAAAAAGAAGACATTGTTTTAATTGTCTAACTAGCTCAACCTTTGGGAGAACAACCCTAACCTTTGGACAGATGCCAACAACTGCCATTTAGGTATTTACATCTGTTTATCCTCTCAGTCAAATGTCTTTTGTCTTATGTTTGACATGGGATTACAAATGTTCTGACCCCTACAAGCGGTTCTCAAACATTGTATAAAAGACTCCTTTTCCCTTTTTCTAAAAGGATGAACACATACTTTTATCCTCCCTTATTCCTCCTTACCACTTATATGCTTCTGAGGCAGCTGATGACAAGACCTGCATAATTCAGTTTATGTGTGTGACTAGAATTTCTCAAAGGCTCTCCTGGACTTTGCACCCAGCCTGTTAATTGTCTACAACTCCATCCCAAGTTTTCAATATATGCCTTTACCTTGCTAGCACTGCCACATGTGGCATGCAAAAGTTATGTCTCTTTCAGAATTTGGTTGAGGATTGTTGCGAGACCTAGAAGTCTATCCAGAGTGGAGAAAAAGTCCATTTAAGTACAGTTGCACATGTTTTCTTCTTTAAAAAAAACCTTAAAACATAGCTTTTTTCACTGTGCTTGGTTTCTCTTGTCCACATGTAATGAAGCAGATAGCAAAGGCAGTAAAAAATAACTATCGGAAATGGGAAACTTTGCAATCCTTGTCTTCCATGGCATCTAACCTGGATTTTTCTCAATAGGTGCACCACCTTGCCACTAAAAAAAGCCATCATTTAAGTACGTAAATAATCATAGCTCTATTGTGGTTTTAAAGAGCTCCATGGATATCATTTAGCAGCAATCACTGAATGTTTTCTTCAGGTTTGGTATGAAACACAGCAATAAAGTTATCTCTCAGCTTTATAGAACCCAAACTATTTGATGGTGTCTCTCTAAGATCAAATGGAAATTAAAGTTTGCGGAGGAAGTTCAAATGAAGCTTCCAGCTAGAGCTGAAACATAAAAAGCTTCAAGTTAATTGATAAACTCCAGGCAGGGAAAGAAGCCTCTAGGCTTGGCTTGGCTGTTCTCTCAATCTACAGCAGTCTCAAATACCACCAGGATTTAATCATGCCTGCAGCTGGAAGAAGAACCAGGAGGTGTCCCTGAGATCTGCACCTTTCCTGCCTGATAAACAGGAGCTTTGGTAAGGTTTTTGGTGCTACTCTCCATGGCCAGTAAGCCTCACATTTCTGCCTAGAGAGGAAAGAAACAAATTTCTGTCATTGGTAAGACCAATGACCTTTTACCAAAGTTTGTCGAAGCTTTCACAAAAAAAAAAAAAAAAAAAGAGGCCACCATCATTTTTATGAAGAATCATACCCAGAACTATGGCAATCACAGAAATTTATTCTTGGAGAAGGATTATCCGGGGGATACTGGATGATACGATCAACAATCCAAAAAATCTCCTTTCCCAGAGAACAGGAGCTGAGTAAGAATTGATAGCATGAACCTCAGCTGGCAGGCTTTGCTTTTTTTCCCATTTAAATGCTGAAAATGTAGGTTTACTGTAAAGTTTAGTTCTGATATTTTTCATTCTCCCCTAAGTACAATATTTCTATTTCCCATTAAATCGAAGATGTCAGCAGCAAGTATTGGCTGGCCAAAGCTCATAAATTTGGTGTTATAGTGGAAACATTGTTTCTGAGAACAAGATGTTTGCGTCTTTTTCTGTGCCTGAAACAGTGTTCATATAAAGAACATTAATGTCACCTACATAAGTAATGTCGCTGACATTTGCACTAAGAGAAAGTAAAAGAGGAGGTTTGCAGGGTGTTCACCCTAAATGACCCAGTGCCCTAGAAGGCCTTTGTGCTCCAAAATAATGTGGAATTTTCATTTTCCTGTTTGAGAGTCATTCTCCTCACCAGGCCATTATGAAAAACTAGAGCTCTCAGAAGTCTTGGGTAATGTGTTGGAGCTTTGCTTGTTTCTTCATTTGAAGTTGGTGCCAGGAAAGGCAAGCTAGTTGAAATGTGGAGTTACTTCTGTCATTTAATAATTAGCAAGCACTCAGAATATATATTATTCATTTTTTGAAACATAAATAATTAAGCTGTAATAATGATGCTTTTATAAATAATATTTCATTCTCTGTGAATACACTCCAGGATTTCCTTACATCCTAAACTTACACCTTGCTCCCAGCTAGAAAATGTCTTTTCTGGAGCATTCAATGAAAGCAAATGGGATAAAGGGATCTCAACTTCCTTCCCATTTAGATATCTGTGGGAACATCTTTAAGAGCTCTTTCCCCCCCATACCTAGAAAATTAGTCCTTTTTAAGCAGCCAGACTGTTAGGCATTCAAATTATGCAATCCAAATGAGTTGCAACCAGAATACATCTGAAAGTGAGGTTTTTTTTTACTTTTTAAAGCATTTAACCATCTAACACCTAAAATTTTGGGAGTCCAAAGTTTATAGGGTAAGGAAATGGGTGAGCAGCAAAAGTGACTGGTCTATATTTCAGTTAAACATTTTTAAACTAATTCTGCTTATTGAGAAGGGAATATTGTATGAAGATACAGCCAGGCAGAATACCAGAAAAACACGTTGTCTTATTTTACAATCAAAGAATCAAGTCCTGCAGACACTAACTGCTGGGTATAGTCCAAGCACGCATCAGCCTCCTCTCTCTTGCACCCATGTGCAAGAGAACAGAACCACTGAAGGGGCCACTGAACCCCAGACTATGGCCCCTTTCTTATTGCAGTTGTAGCATAAGTCTATAAGCATATAAGTGCTTCAGAGCTCTATAGCAAAGCTACAGTATAAATGAAAATAATCCCAACTATTTTAACAAACTTATTCCTGTTTTATAGTAGTGAAAATATAAGGAAATCAGGACTAGTAACTTTCTGTGAGCATTTGTGGTTTTAAATGCTTTTGAATTTATTATTCTCTTTTCTGATAGTATAAAGCTGACTTAAAGCCAATGCAAATGTAATTTACATTAAGCAACTTTCCTCTGTCAGTCTTGTGTAAATGTATATTAGCATAGATGGGAGGCACAAAAACTGCAAGTGCAAGCTTTGCGATACTGTGCCAGGAGTCAATAGTAGGATTCTGTTAAGTTCTCTCATTCTAATATTAAAACAACTTTCCAATACCTGAACTGAAACAAGTAAAAGCTGTGGATAGAATAGAGACTTGCCCACTTACTAAAGTGCCTGCAACTCTCAAAGAAGTGCTGAAGAGCAAAGCCAGGAATCCATTAAAATTCCATCTGAAAAATGGAACATAACAGAATTGGCATACAGGGGACACTACCTGTCTCTTTCTGTGAGGCACAAAGGGGACAAGAAAGTCAATAAGTACATACCCAGGTGAAACCAAGAGCATTAAGGTTAGCAAGAACCAAAACCAATGAATTGGTTATCATGACTCTCAACCACAATAATGCTTTGCATGAAACAACAGAAGGAGGCAGTGGAAAAAAGTTTGCCAATAATCTGGCATATTAACTGAATGATGGCTGCACTCTTGGTGCAGCTCTGTCTAAGCCAACCAAATGGTTTCCTACACTGATGCCAGCTACATTGTCAGGTATATCACTAACCATATCAGTTGTAACATGTACAGAATTGCTGAGATCAACAGAAACCCAGCACTTGGAAAGAGTTAAAACACATGATTAGACACAGGGCCAAAATCAAAGGGCCTTCACCCATCCTACGGGTGGTGCTATCTCAAAGTATAATCACACCCTGGGGTGGCATAAGGCTATTTATCAACTAACTTGCCTATATTTAAGATGGGCAAGACAAAGACTTTTGTTTAGCATTCATTTAAATGCTGCCAAGCAAGAATTGCAGCTGTGACAACCATCCTGTGAAGCTCTCAATTGTGGAAAAAAAAAAAAAGAAAAGAAAGGAATGAATCAATGAATAAAAGGTGTGTGAAAACATGGACAGAGGAGGACATAAAATCCCTCTGTCATAAAGCACATGACAGTGAGGGAAGATAGGAATAGAAGAGAGCAGGAACATGAAATGCTGTATGAGCTGGTGACCTAAAATGTCTATCCACTTGTTTACACTTGTGTTATTTTCATGGTAGAATTCTAAAGACTATCTAAATTAATTAGTCTGCTAGTTAGTGATATGGAAAAGTACCACCCACAACCAGAGTACCAGAAAGAACCTAGTTTGTTATTTTTTTATTCTGGTCTGATCTGCAATGACTAAAGGGAAAGGAAACTGTAAGAGTCCCTATGCCTTTACATGCTAGACAGAGATGTAACTCTGTGTACTCTCTCTACTAATAGATTAACTTTACAGTCAAGTCTAAGATGGAGCTCTTAGAACATCCCTATTAAGGGTGTTCATTGAGAAATGGCTATCAAGATCCCAAACTCTTCAATGACGCCTTCAGAATTTTGCTTGGAAAATAGAATAAGTAGAATGGGCAAGGCTGAAAAAAAAAGATATGCATAGAGGAAAAAAAGGACTTGAATTTTCACAGTGAACTGGCATATTGTGCAATTTAATGCCAGAATAGGTCAGTAAGTCAAATATCATAACTGGATATTTTAAAGAGCTGTATGTTTCATGACAACTAGCAACTTTTGTAGCTATCTAAACTAAGATAATGAGGATAACCAAATCTCACGCTTCTACATGATTCTACAAAATGATTACCTATAGGAGTTAAACAAAGATTTTTCCTGAAAATGCTAAGTGCATTGTTGGTAGGTTGATTTATTTTCTTGCAGGGAGGAAGTTTTTCCTTTCCTATGATGCACTGGATATGTTCTGTGCTGAGAAGATGATACCAGCTTGCTTTGCCAGGTATGTCAAAACCTATTTAAAGATCTCTCTTGGAAGGGAAATCTACTGTGTGTGAATTTAAGCTAATGCATTTTATCTCATGAATGGGGCAGCTGAAGAGAGCTTGCACGGTTGGTTGCAAGTCAGCTGATAAGCACTAACTTGTTAAACTGCCATAATGCAATTGTGTCCCACACTGTGCCCATATCCTGAGGAGGAGAGGGACAAATAGCTGAGCATGCTGAGATACCATGAGGTAAAGCCAGTGTGGTTTTTTTCCATGGCTTTTGGGATTTTTCACAGACTGCCTACACTGTGCAAGGAAACGCGTTTGTCAGTACTTTTTAAAAGCAGACTGCTGTGTAATTTTGGAGTCTTCCTGTTCTCCTCTACTTCTCTCTTCTTATAAGCACATTCACACACATACACATTTTACAGAGATAAACCCTAAATAGCCATATTTGTTTCTCAAGGCTGACTAATGTGGTGAATATTAAAACTCACATGGAAATTTTCCTTTGGGTGAATGATCTGAGAGTGTTGGAAATTCTTCACACACATGTCCACAGCATCCACAGCTTCACAGACAGACACAGGTAGGCTGAAAGAGCAATCAGGATACCATCTGTGTTTGGCAGAAGATTTCTAACCACTTTGCTGCTCTCTCTCTCTTGTCTCTCTCAGTGTGAAGAGACAGAGGAACCCATGGAGATTCGGTGAGAATTTAAACAGAACATATTGAGGGCTGCACTGACAACTGTGGATTTGAAAGAGATGGAAAATCAGTGCTGGAGCAGCAATGGTGCTATGGATTCAGAAGGGATCTCTGAAGCAGCTAGCACAGGCAAAGCTATAAGGGCTCAACCTGCTCCTCCCTTGCTCCCCCATCCCCAGCTCTACCTCTGTATGCAAGGTTTTACTGTTTACAGCAGCTGGCTGCTGTTGATACCAATTTGAGCAACTCTTTAAAGTACGTGACAAAGCAAATCTCATGTACCTTAAATGAAGAATGTTGAATTCTCCACATTCTGGAAATGCACTCCTTCTTTATGTGCATTTACCTTTAAAATAGTGCTAGCACAAACTAGATATTACAGTTGTTTTCCTTGATGTCTGTCATGTTAGCATCATACTTACATAATTTACACTTTTTTTATAGCTTTGCAGGATCTTCTGCATTTCCTTTGCACAGAGTCTGGTCTATGCAGTTTGGAGCTTTCTGGTCAACTGAGAGTCTCGGTCTAGTGGACACAAATCCACTGATGTCACTGAAATGATGGTCTCTATAAGTACAAACATGAATGTGATATTCTGCCTAGGAAAATATCTACAGTTACAGGAAAGAGAAGGACAGTAAGAGGGAACACATTATTTTCTTTGTGGATGTCTAGAGACAAGTATATCTGGCAGTCACAGTGTCAAAGTCAAAATAGTTTTACCCACAAAAGACAAAAGGAGGAAGAACACTCATATTCTAAATACTGAATTTCAGAATATCACACCATAAACGAGTTAACATTACTGCACCAACTTGAAAATGTATGCAACTGGCTGGTCTGTGTCATCTTTTAGGCCTCAAGAATACCTGAAAATTAAACAAAAGATCCTGGAACCCAAGTAAGTCATGGCACATCCATTACTTAAGTCTGTTGAGTATTTGGATTATATGGCTCAATTTGCTGTTTTGTTGGGAAATGCATCCAGTTTGTGTGATTATGGATATCACTGTCACTCAGTAAAAGGAGTCAGACAACAATAAGATCAAGTTAGACCTTGTTCTGCCTCTTCAGCAAAAATATCAAACAAATTCTGATTACAAAATTTTTAATGTGCAATGCTTTCTTATTTAGTTATTAAAAGAGTATAGAACAAGTTGAGATGGGCTCTTAAACAATGAGTAAATCTCACAAACTGGCAACAAAAAATTCACAAAATGTTCCTGGGATGTGGCCTTTACAGCCCAGAGTAATACTTTTCTTTCCAAATAATTACTTTAATAACCCGTAATATCATAACTCCTTACTACCCTTAAGGGAGGAGGAGAAGAGAGAAGACAGGAAAGAACAGTTTTATTTTTAATATACCTTCCTGAGTTTGCAGAATGATTGAGAAAGTATCTGTTTACTTACACTCCATAATTAACCCAAATATCTTAGCACTCAGGATACTGCTAAGTATTTTACAGAGATCCAAAGAGACATAACCCTGACCCAAAGAACAATAATCTCTGTGAAATGAGGCTCTTTAATTTAAAAATTACTGAAATAAATAAGGACCTCCCAGAACCAATTTTGAGAATTAATTCTTTTTTTCTGTCTGAAATAAATTAAAACACCAGAGTCTGCATATCTCAAACACATATTAAGAGCAAAATTCCAATGAGGTAGCATCCATGAAGCAAAACAGGCTTTAAACATAATTCCATTTTTATTTTATTGTAAACAGATGAAGGATTGTTAAAGGATGTTACACGTATTTGAAAAAATGGCCAGAATGCTACCATCAGAAATTACAAAAAACTAAGTACCTTTGTAAACCTGCTGTTTATTTAAGGGCCTACATAGGAGTTGAGATTGTTAAAACCATTTTGGTCATTTAGCACATGCAAAGGCTGAAAACTTCACTGAGATTTTACGAGAGACTCCCTATCAAAATGGTTTGAGTCAGTGGCTTTGAGTTTATTCAGTTTAGAAACCCACTAAGAATCCTCCAAGATGAATTAAACTCCCACTGGAAATTTATGTTTACGTGCAAGAAACTTATTTTCCTTAGAATCCTCAATAGTCCATAAACCAACAAAAACTTTTAGACTACATATTGAAACATATCTGAAGCAGAAGTTAGGAATAAATGACTTTTTCTTGAAGTAAATATAGATCACCTGTGAAATTCTGTAGAAAACAGCACTGCTCAACATTCATGGATGACATGGAGTAAATTCTGGGGTGAGAAAATTTGACATATGTAGATAGATATAAAGGGAAGCACACTGGGAAAACTTGTCTTACATTCACACCATTACTACTCAGTGGAGAAAGTTATCTCTAAAATATTAAAGACACTTCCATGAAAACCATCAAGTCAGTAGCAATCATACTAGTAAATGAAGTGTTCAGAATCCTTGAGAAAAGAGTGGAGAAGACAAAAGAAAGCCTCATGGTACCAGACTAGAAATCCACTATTAGCCATTCTATGACTACAAAGGGTTCAGACCCCATCTAGTAAAAATTATAATGGGAAAAGTTTCAGATATATATCTGAAGGATCTCAGCATGGAATAGTTTCTGTGCAGGAATGACTGAGTTGATGAGGACCATTCTATCTGGTCTACAAAATCCCAAGTGGCTTGAGGAGTTTGGATAAGGTCCAGATACCTATGTTTATCTTCCAGTTCGAATACTAAGGATTTTTAAAGAAACCAGACTCTAAACGTACAAAAAGAGGTGTTTAGGCAGAAGATAGCAACCCAGTTGAGCTCCTTGGCAAAAGGATGAGGAATATCCACATGGGTTCCAGAGGTGGAAGAACTGTAGGTTTCTAAACAGACCAACAAAATCAGTCTCAGGAATTCCTATTAACAGAACATAAAAGGAGGTTTGAGGAGAATGATAGGGGAAGGTTATATATGTTTACCATGTCTTTTCCTGGTATGTCCTTGCACTTGCATTTACAGATGCCATTTGGGAAAAGACATTGTGTTGGATAAACCCCTAGATTGACCCAAAGTGAATGCTTTTTTATAATCACTGAACTAAATGGGCAGAATCAGCAGGTACTGTCAACATATATCATCAATTTGCACCTATAAAACATATCCTGGGACAAAGGACTTGGTTGGTTTTTGGTCTATAGAGCAGAATCCATGAAAGAGTGCTGCAAAACTCCATTTGTTGAGAATATTTTGAATGTCTTGTGTCAGATACCCAAAAGGAAAGCCTTTTGATATTGTATTTTTGTTCAAGCAAAATTTATGTTAACAATAAAAGAACAGAAGAATGGAGAAAATAATGGGAGGTGGTTATTGTTAATATAAAGTGTGCTTTATTGATCATGGCTAGACATCACGGCAGAACCTTTCATCTCAGACTGGTGGAAGGAGCTAATGTCTTATACAGAAGAACAATTGGTGAACAAACCATAAGGTGGTGTATTTAGCAATGTTTTTGTGAAAACTGGAACTTGGCACTTCATAGAGAAGGGAAGAATTTGTCTTTGTACTCATTTGGTACATTAAACCCCATTGAAATTTTTGTGTCACCAGTATGCAGTCAGATGGAACACAACAAAAATGTTTCTAAATAATATATTTGTTTCTGAATAATTTCTCCAATTTATCCACTTTTCACAAATTTCAGAATAACTACAAAAGTTGAACAGCCATGGGTTTCATGCCATTCTTATATTCATGCAATGGCAGCTGCATAATACTGCCTGGTTCTGCAACATGTAATTGAAATTAGTTCTTAGGAATATATTAATATAAGCCTTTGTTTAAGTTCATGGGCCAACTTCAACCCTGACAGAAGCCCAGTGAAGGCAGTGAATTTGAATTATATTGACATCAGGTGTTGATTTTAAAATGTTGACAGGATAGCATTTCAGATATCAAAATGTCACAGAAGTTGGAGAAAGAGCTCTGGAAATGCCAAAAATTGAGATCTGCCAGTGTTCACTGGATTAGCAACATTTGCAAGCCTCAATCTAGCCAACAAGAGGCAATACGAAAGAAATCTGTGATTAGAAGAAGTGTCCTGGCTAAAATCCTATATGGCTTATGACAGAAGTTCTTGTTCATAAACTCAAAAATGCTTGATAGGTCAGTGACTGAAAATAACTATAAAGTTTATTTTATATCATTCAGATTGTGGCTTGAACAATTCCAAATTAGAATTAGGCTGGGGCAAAAAATAACACAGTAGAAAATAAGTTTTAATAAGCTTCAACTTGAAAATATAATGAAATGATTGTCTGAGCTAAGACACCTAATCTGAGTATGGAAATATCTTCTGCCTATCCCCTTGCAATCTCACAAACATGAGGTTCCAGATTTACAAAGAAACTTGAAAAGTGTGAGGTTAGGATTTCACCTGGCTCTGATGTTGTTCAAGTTCTAAGCTGCTGGCACTATTCCCTTGCCCTAATCAACCTCTACTTATCTAGATCGCAGGAAAAGTTATATTACTATACTTGAACATGATGGAATGGGAATGTGTATTTGAACATTTAATTTCCTTTGAAAAAATACAGTACAAAATCAGAGAGTAATTATCCCAAAAAACCCCCACCAAATTCTAAATATTACCAAAGTTGTATCAATCTTCAAATACTCCTTAATTTTCTCAGTTATTTAATCTTAATGCATTTCATCATACTGCTAAAATATGATGGACTTGATTGGAATTAATAGTAATATTCCAATGTTTCTTATCTCTGCATCCATTGCTGAAAATAGAAAACATTTGTAGTGTTGTGAAGTCGTGTTTTATCAAGAGAAACAGTAAAATAATAATAAAATATATACATATATCTGATTAAATTGCCTCAGTGAGAAAAAATAAAATGGTGTGCAGGGAGTGAAGAATTAAAAGACATGGTGGTTAACCCACACACCGAGAACATTCTGAGTGCTCTGCTTAATTAGAGAAAAGCCAATTGTTTAATGTGAAAGATGGCTCATTATTTAAGTATACCCAGAAAATGGTTAATTAGTTTACTTTACCAAGTGCACTTTTATTTTATCTTATTCTTTTTGTTCTGAATGACGTTAAATATATTTTATTTAATCCATGCAATTTTATTCATTTCTGTTACAAAGTATCAATGCAAATCAATGAATCATCCAGCTACATTTGTCTCCTTGGAATGAAAAATAAGCAAAGGAAATAAAAGTAATTTAATTTAGCGTTAATAAACCGCGAACTGATGTTTACAATAAATCAGCCACTATTACGATGCTTAATAGTTGTGAATGAGACAAAGCAGATGTAGATACATCTCTCTTTTTCTTTTCCTTACTCTTAGGGGTCAATCTCTCCTACACCCTTCTAAATGGGCACATCAGTTGTTCAAGTGGGTGTATAAAAGGACCATTTTGTAAAATAAGAGCCAAATAAGAGCCAAGGCCAAGAGTCTTTTAATATTTCAGGTTTGTTTTCTTACCAGAAAAAAAAAAAAGAGAGATGGATGTTCAGTTTCCCTCCAACATTCAAACAGATGCGACAGTCTATAAACAGAAGGAAAGGAGAAGAAAAAAGGCAAGGTCCTTAGGTCCTTACAGATTAATCATTTTCATTCAACTTCTCTTTTGTATAGTATCCTTATGCAATATTCCAGTCCCCTGGAAAAGAACTGTAGCTGTACAAACATTCTTAATTTCAAGCTAAAGCTACAAAGGTCTTCTGTGCTCTTGATTTTCCGCAGACTTTATTAGTGATTAAAACATTGTGTTTCTGATAAGTTTTTCTAAACATAACCATAGCAGTTAATGTTCTGGACATACAGCAGATGCCATCTGCATTAGCCACTGTGTCTCTGCTTCAGAAATCAGTGATGAAAAATATAGGAACCAAGTGAGAAAGAAATCCTCTCCAAAACCCCATTACTATCACCATACTCAGAACATCCAGAACTCACCTTATGTTTCTACAAGATTGCTTCCTAAGTAGCTTCATCTCTGGAATTATACCCAGGATGAGTTACACTCTCAGCATATTTTTAGAAAATTTATAAGAGCTAAGAAAGGCCGAGAGGAGGAGGAACACACAGAAAAACCAAAAATATTTTATGCTTTTGCGAGTAATTAATTCCACAGTATAAATGTCTGAAAAGGGAATGGGCCTGGAGAGCAAATCTGCGTGCTAATGCATGCCAATATTTAAAAAACTACACAGCACTTTTTATCCAAGGATCTTTGCAAAAATGGGTATCACAGATACTGCCTTTTGCTAAAGGTCACTCAGCAAGCTGAAACATGAGCAGAAGTGAGATGTTCTGTCTCCTGTGTCTGTATACTACCCACCAAAAGACACCACAGTCCTCTTAAGATGAACTGCTATGCAGAGAGGCTTTTGTCTGATTAATCTTTTGTCCTGTCAGGTTCACAACACCCTTTGCAAAATTGTAGTTCAAGGTCTTCAGATGTTTACCTAACATATCAGCACTTATTTCTCTGAGGTTTTTATAACTCAGGCATGAAAAATTTGCTCCAGGGTGAAAGCTGGCATGAAAGTGTCTCCAGCCATGAGCACAGCTTTTTTTTCCTCTTTTTTTTTTTTTAACTAAATTTAGGGAAAGAGGGGAAAAGAAGCTAAAGTATTTCCAAGAGCTTGCAAAGCTGGAAACGCAAGATCATTTACTTGAACCAGTTTGCCCAGACCTAACTGTAATGAGAATCATACCATGCCTTAACTCAAAATTAACCCAAAGCATTGTTATTCACTCAGACCTTTTCTCCAACAGAGTTCAGCGGGGTTTGAAGGGGGTTTTGGATATTTTTAATTTTTTTGGAAGTAGTCCACTGTGGTAAAACACTAATAGCAGTTGTTGTGAGCGCTTAAAGTCACTGGAATTTCCAGCTCATGATGATTTGGCTGAACTTCAGATAAGGGGACATCCACTTCACCAGCCTCAAATTAACACTAAAGTTCACCTGTAAGTTGTGAATCCTACCACAGCATTAGGGAGGGTACTAAAACTTGCCCCTGCTCCATATGTTTCCACAAGTGCTTCAGGCATCCTGCAGCATGCAAGGTATCCTTCATCTCAGTCATGGGTAACGTGCTTTGCCCAAGGCTGGAATGGAAACAAGCTTTACTCTGATTTAATTTTCTTGTGTTTTTTGGCTGGGCTGCTGCCCAGACTGTCTCAAATTCACTACTATCAGATGGTCTTTCCATAGTCTATACCTGACATTCTCTTGCAGACATGGCGTGAATGATAAAAGACAGGCTTCAGAGGTTCCAGAGAGGAAAAGGGTCTTTTACAAAAGCTACTAATATGGAAAATGTCCTACATGCAGATGTATTAGATCACAGATTAAAGATACCCTATCTGATTACCCTACCCCACCACGTGAACTAAAGTAGGCGCTACCAGATAAAAAACATGGCCCCTGTACAAAGAGATTAAAATCTGACCTAACTCATATGGATTGCTGGCAGCACATGACTATTTTTCAGCCCAGGCTTCAACTACACAAGAACAAAATGTACTCCCACACCTTCTTAAACACAAAAAGGAGAATTTTTAATGTAAAAATGTGTCTTTAATAAGCATCCAATGGACTTAAAACTTCAGACTAGGGAAGTCTGCTTTCAATAATAAAATTTTTTGAAGGAATTCTAGGTAATGTAAGGGAATATGGATATTTAGATCTTTGAAAAAATGGTCTATGTTTTCTAATTTCTAAACTGTTTATTTACTTCATTTTATATTTTCCTGTCTTACTGTTGTATTGACTTCATAACCAAGGTATCAAGATCCTAAGAAAGTGCATTTATTTTACAAAAACTTCCTAGCCTGTCTAAAATGTGGTACAAGATTTGGCACTATTGAATAATGGTGTTGTCAAAGTTAAAAGCTGTCTTTCCTCATAAAAATATCTTTCTGCCCTCAAAGAAGTGTAGGGCAATAATCTCTCTTAATTTTAGTGTTCCTGAATAAGAGTCTAAAGATTTCCGATTCCTTTCATTTAAACTACCTTTTGAAAGATCTGGTGGTGACAGGCCACACGAAAGTGCCTACAGGGACAGCCAAATCTTCTACCTTTCATTTGCCTGAAGATTACTGCTTTTCCTCATCTCATCTTTCTTCCTTCAAATGCCATAGGACTTATCCACCCTTACCTTGTCACAATGGCTTTCACAAATGCCTTCCAGGACTCGCTCTCGGAGAATTAAAGACTATTTACTTAATTCTGGAGGAGGTACAGAGACAAATTTTCAGGTAATTTGATATTTACAGGGCTGGAGCACCTTCCAGCGACAATTGTTTAAAATTGTACAGTTATATAGTGGTCTGAGAGAATAATAGTTGATTACAGATAGAACAGCAGTAACTTTATAACCAATTTTAAAGTTAGAACACAGTTTCCAGCTGTGAAAAGTTACCAGACAGGGAGATTATGGAGGGCTACAAAAGAGGACAATGTGAATTTGTAGTGAGATAATAAAAGAGATTCTAATCCTTTTCCAAAGTAAAGCCATTAGTCAGGGACATATTTAGGACAGCCAATGGGTGTTTTGACACCAGCTTCAGTGAAGAGAGGATTTACCTAGGCCCTACTTTTTTCAGCATCGGGATCTGTAGCTGTTTCTGCTTTTGCAGATTTTGAAAACAAAGCTTTTTAATATGTATATTTATAGTCTTCAATATTGAGAAGCAACAAGGAAAAAATCTTGGAGCTGCTGATAGCTTTGCAGTGTAAAAGCTTACAGGCTTTATATTTTTCCTGCCTAATAACTTTGGATTACTTCCTGTTTACTGTCAGTGCATCTAATGTGTGTGTCAGCTTGGTGCAGCACTGACATGATATATGCATTAGACCACACATCGATAGCAAAGACAAAGTTACTCGATTCTGACAGGACAAGAAAATTACCCACAAGCAGTAAAATATAGGGTTGCCATGTGACTATGTTCTGCTTCAAAACCATGTATTGCATGGTGATAGCACAAGAATTAGGGGACTGTGAGAGCTGCTGGCTGGAATGCAAAGGTAGTTATCTGGTCCCTTTGCCTATATGTCTCACGCATTAATATGCACACCTGCTTTAATCTCCCTTGTGTCCTGATGGGCTGCTGGGCTCTGTGTGGAGTTTTTGTGCATTGCTTCTCACCACAGTCAGCCAAGTCACTACACACCTTGTGCACTGCCTTGTTTCCCTTGCAGCACCAATTCCCTTTGTTGGTTGGTAATGACTCTGCTGCACATCTACCCCTACACACACCTTCTGGTCACACTGCCTGCCCTGATCTAAATCTGCCTGCCACACCAGGACAACTAAAGCAGCCCACGGGAAAAAGGAAGGAGGCAACAGCAATTTTCTGCCAATGCCAATAGTTTAGTTTTCTCTCCAGAAAATTCAGACTTGCAATGAATTAAGACTGTAATACCTTGAAATCTTATTGATATTCTAATTACAAATCTGAAGCATCCAATTCACCAACTCAGGAAAAATAAGGAAGGAAGAAGCAAATTATGATCTACAGATAAAACAATATGGTTGAAGTAGTTGTGATCACATGTTTTGTTCCCTAAGAAAATTCTGTGTTTTCATTTAGTTAATGTGAGACACTGAAAGGTAAGTCATTGGTTAAAAGTCCTATATGTGTATTTCTGCCTTTACTATGATTTGCATAAATGCCGACTGTGCTACCTGAAAGCGTTCCTGTTCTGATTTATGGTTGTGTTTGTATTGCTCATATCATAAATCTTCTTCTCTAGGACACTTCTGTTCTGGTATTTATTGACCAAAGACAATTTGCGTTAAGAATGTTTTGAGATCTTGCCAGATATGCACTAGGGGATATGTGAGAAAACATTCAGTACTCAAGTGAATGAATCTAGGCAAGTGTATGATCTCACTACCCAGACAAACATTTTGCCATAATATTTTAGTACCCTATTTTATTAAGAGAAACCTATGTTTCCATATGCATCTATTTACCATAGAGTCAATTCACGTAGGCCAAATCAAAATAAGTGCTGGAGGAAGATAATTTAGGCTAGCAGCCTCAGGCTGGTGATTATGGCTCAGCGAACAAATCTTTAGGGTCAGATCTTCTTTCACTGACTCTAGCTCAAGCTTGAGTACAGCCCTGTATTGAAACAAAATGCCCAAACATGCCCCCTGTTACCTATTTCTAGGAATTTTAGTTTGAGGAGAGAATTCTTTGTTGCTAATTATTATTATCAAGTCTGAAAATACATAGAAATCTTTGATTGAAATGAACACTTTGTACTACTGGAAGATGTACATCTTCACTGTAAGAGAGGTAGACACCAAAATAACCAGGCTGTACGAACAGTGGGAGAAATGTGTTCATGAGAAACTGAGACACGAGGAGATGAAGGGTTGTTTGTGCAAGGCAAAATCATCTCTGCAGAATCTGGTGGCTTAAGGGCATTTCTTCTTGCTCATCCCGTGACATAGCCTTCATATGATGTCTCCACCTGGAACTGCAGTACTAGAAACACAGATTCACCCTCTTCGGGCCTTTAAATGGCTTGATTTAGGTCAAAGTCAACTTTTCTCCTGGGATTAGGTGCACTTCCTTTGAAAGGAAGAGGGAGAGAGCAGGGATTCCCCACATGGTTTTCTTTCCCCGACTGCCATTCCTGTGCAAGACAGGGTCACAGCACCCACACTTCAGCTGGGAGATGCTGCCATCTTTGGAGGATCTCTGCATGCCAGCTGCTCCTGACTTGGAAGCCTTTGTGAGAGTCTTCAGCCCCTCCTTGCAAACCAGTTTCAATTTGCAAGAAACATCTAGAGATTCATTTGGCCAAAGAGGGAAAGCAAGACTGAGCATGAATCCCTACCCTACTAGTCAGGGCACTCACCTGGAAGGAAGGATACCTAGGCTCCAGTCTCTTGTTTCAATGTGTTTATGTGATTTATATTAAACAGCCATTGGATAAAATACTTAAATAGTTATTAGAACAGCGATAGCAGCCTGAGTCTGTGCCCTTCCCTTCCAGGTGAGGGCCCCAAACCGCCAGAGTCATGCTCGGTCTTGCTATCTCCCTATGTGTTTCTAATGAATCTGCAATTATTTGACGCAAAGTGGAACAGCTTCCACAGCAAAGATGGAGAGACCACCGCCCCCTTTCCCCTGTTTTTGGTGAGAAGGGTTCAAAGGCTCTCAGGCAGAGCAGGAAACCCCACTAAAGTCTCCTGGTCCCCAGCTATTGGCTCACTGTGGGACTGGTGGCACCGCTCCTCTGGTGGCTGTGTATACTCTGAGGCCACCTGGCAGATTGAGCCCCTAAGGGGACCACACACGAAATAATACCTCACCTGTTGATTCCCAGCCAGACAGGCGGGAATTACGCACTGAGCTACCTGTGATGGAGACACTTGGTGGCATGCCCAGACCTAGAGGCACTGGGGGATCTCCTCATCCCAACATCACAAACACTGGGGAGGTGGCAGGTGAATGGGGGCTGGAAAGGTGCTCTCACAGGACTCAAAATCTTCTGTCCTCACATGAATCTAGCCCTGAGTCACCAGCCAAAGACCACCCAGGGAAGCTGGGGAGGAGCGAGCCTCGAGCAGCCATCTCCTGAGGCACAGCCAGGCACCTCTTTGCTCTTATGCACTTCTATGCAATTTCTCAAGGAAGAAAAAAATCTTCAGTGAGGGTGGACAAGGCAGACTGTTCATCACCCAGAAAGATCACAGCTACTGCCATTTCCAGTGGATAAATGTAATTAGCAACCATTCAGTAGGCAGTCCTAAATGAAAATCACAAATAGAGCTAGTGAGTTCATGGTGGAAAGATTCAGTTATCTTTCCAGAGGAAAAAAATATGTCTGTATGTAACCTTTTAACTCTTCCTCTCTTCCTCCTCTTACTCTCACACTGGACAATTATTTATTTTGTAGCTTAATTAGCTAATTATGCATGTGTTATGATGCTTTTAAGCAGGAAGTCAGTTTGTTTAGTTGTTGGTGGCATGTGGCTTTTGTTCAGCATCTGCGATGTCAGTTTATAACATAATCAGCTTTACTTTCAGTGCTCTGAGGTGATGAAGTCTTTTCCCGATGGTAATATTTTAATTATCAGAGTAAAGTTTGAAAAAGGGCAGTGACTAACAGGGAGCTACTTCATGTGGGTAGAGGCTAAGTGATAAATTTGTGCAGGCCTTCAGCTGTCTATCTGTGAGGTTCCCCTTTAGAAGATCCTTTGAGGCTTTACAGAGGGTGTACTAAAAGCTGCTAACAAGAATTGACCAAATCCACCCATGAATTTCTTTTCTTCTTTTCACTGTGTTTTCAGAAACAGAAAGGGACTTGAACTGGATCCCCATCCCATCAGCTCAACAGTAAAAGCATCTAGGTAGAACTGGTGCTTAGGAAGAAAACGCAAAGCAGTTTCTTAGTTTTCTTAGTAGGAAGCAGAGGCAGGTTATCTTGCTGCCTGCTACAGCTTCACACAACAGCATAAGTTCCAGCTGCCTGCTCACAAGCAGTTCTCTGTACATGCAGGCCAGGTGTAAAAGGTCATTTCAAGAATTAGCAGCTTTGTTTCTTATCAAATGCCCAGCCATGAAAGCAACTACAGCATGTATCAGTTGTTCAGCACCACAGCTGTCCAATTCTCTAGTTTGTCCAATTCAGAGATATCCAGCATGGTACTCTGTGCCAGCTCCAAACCCTGACGAACGTCTTTTGTTTGCATTTGGTTGTCAGACATGATGTATGCAGCCACAGACCTGCAGTAACATTTATTCCTCCTTCTACTGGAAAGTTGAGTAAGGCTCTTAGGCTCATTTCCCCAGTGGTAAACCCTAGCTATCTCAGTTAGGAAACCAGTCTCCCTCAATTCCTTATCTAGTCAGCTGAGCTGCTCAAGACGACTATTCAGAACTTGTGAATTAGTTTCTCCTGAGAATTGCACTTTAGAGAGCCTGTCTCAAGCAGAAACAATACAGCTACTAGTTTACAGTACTCAGTGCTTGAAAACCTTTCAGATTCACAGATTAATACTTTACACATTACTACATGTTCATATATTAAGAAATAAACTTTCCTCTGAATCTATTAATTTGTCTACCAAAAAACTGTGCCTGCTACTTGATGAATGCAGAAAGAAAAAGGTATAGCCTCGAGTAAATCCCTGAGAAACCATAACATGTACAACAGTTCCTACATCGGCTTTGAGACTGAAATGTTGCTCTGTGTTTTTAAGCTTACTGACAGTTTTATGATTTAAAGGTATTTTTTTCTGTCTCTTTCCCACCCTTCCATTCACGTATTCTTCACGGTGGTTCCTGTGCAACAACATTCAGTAATAACCCCTTTCCCTAAGGGATCAAGGAAGGAAATCCGACAAGTCACTGCCTCTCCCCTTTCATTTTCTTTTTTTTTTTGTTGTTGTTTGGTTTGGATGGTCTCTGAAATGGGCTGAAATGCAAATGGAAGATATTTGGCAGGTTGACATTTGTCTGCAGAGCTAGGCACCAAGCCAGAAGCATGGAGCAAGCTGGAGTGGGTTCACATAACGTGGGAGCAATAGTGCCAGAGCACACCAATACATTTTCCTCTGAGACTCATAGGCAGCCCACTCAATACTTCATTGAGGGTGAAATCCAGCACTATTTGAAGAGCCATAAGAAAGAGCCTGTGCACCAATTAAGTTCTTGAGGCCTCTGAACTGGTCTGAATTCCACCCAAAAGAAGAATTGTTCACTGAGTAAAAGATGTTATATACCCAGATTATAGTCTACTCTTGTGAGGAAGAGAGACTGTGCTGGCATATGGTTGGGAGCAGCACAACCCTTCTATACAATCCTTCATAGATGATTCCCTGCAGAATATTCAGTGCAAATAAACTCTTGCCCATCCATGAATAAATCTTACAAGGTGGAGGAGTTCAGGCAATCAAGAAAGCAGGATATTTCTAGGAAGAACCCTAAAATCTGATCTTTCTTTAAATGGGAATACAGGAATTATATCTACACTGCTGGGATGTTGCAGCACCCAGGGCTGCCTGTAGTGAGGTGGCTCAGAACAACATCTCAGGGTCTATTTTAAAAACAGAGGTACTAGCTTTTCTGAATCTCTTTCTTCGTGAATACAGGAGGAACACAAGAGTGGCAGGCACGATACAGCATTTACCACAGATAAGAAGTGTCTGCTACCACTTCAGTAGGTTGAAAGAGTTTTTGCGAAAGAAGAAGTTTGCCTAAATTATTCTCCTATTTATATCTATAAGCATTTAGTGGTTCTCTACTGCAGTAGGAAGTTAGTCTTAGATGGAGGATATCTTCCTATTAACAAGGTCAACGCCATTATTTTGTATGGGTTGCATGAATGCTCATTTGTTTGCATGCAGTGCGAGGAACACTGAATATTTTAATTTCTAAACAATGGGGTGGCACAATGTCAAAGAGACACAGAGAGACAGGGGGAGTATGGGGAATGCTTGTAAAGCCCCAGAGCCTTTTCACAGCAAACCAGTGATAATGCAAGCTAATGGTTTCTGTAATATGAACCAGGATAAGGTCAGTTTAAGACTAATTTTTAGCTTATATCGGAGGTCATCTGCTCCATAAATAAATCTCTTTACATAGTGCATTAGATTGAAATGTAGAGTTGAATACTGAATGGCAGAAATATGTTTTTTTAATTGAAAACCTCTTCACACTAACATAGATATACCAAAGAAGCTGAATACAGGGATGGGGACTTACCAAACAATTTGTGAGTTCAACCCATCAATTGAATACTAGCCCCTTGATGCACATGCTTAACTCCCATTAGTGCCACTGGGAGCAACAAGACTGCACCAATGGAAAGAATTGACCTCAAAGTCTTTACGCAAATGCATGTGCTTTTAAGAATGTAGGGTTAGGAAAAATACAGTCTGCACAATGAAAGTGAATCAAATGTTTACATTGTATAATTGCTTTTGCTGGCTTTGACAAGGAAAATTAGCTCTGTAAAGTGCAATTTCTAAAATGCATACTTGAATATACTTGATGAGCATAAGATCTCTGCACACCTAGGGCTAGACTGATTGTAAAAAATCACATATACAATTGAGCTCAATTTTTTTCTTCCTCCTGTAGTCGCTGTCAGGAACCTGTGAGTGAAGGTGGCAATTCCACAATTTGAAAAAGTGTCAAATGAAAGAAAATATGCTCTAGCATGTGGGCATGGTGCATCCAGCAAGAGATGGATTAGAGATGATAATAGAAATGGTCTTGTTCCAACGTTGTGTAGTCGTCAGTCAAGACTGTGGATTTCAAGGTCAGAAAGGGTTACTGTGATCATTTAAGATATATTAAAGAACTGAAGTCTTTCTCAAGAAAAAGCAAAACAAAAAAAAAAATCACAAAACAAAAAAACTTTCTTGGATGGAGAATTCACTACAGCACATTGTAATTACTGTTCTTATCAAAAGAACAAACAAACAACTATTCCCTCAAGATGTACACCGTTGAAAAGGAATGTTTGGGTTTAAGCATCATAGTTTATTATAACCTGGTCTGCATAACTGAAGAACTCTCAGCATGAGACCTGAATGCGACTTTTTACACGATTGTCTAGTCAAGAGCGGAGGGAGAGGACATTCCTTTCAAAGGTGGGACAGACACGTTACATCCCAATTTTGCCCAAACTAGAGTTAAGGGATTTGAACTGCATTGCCACCACAAGACGCTGGGTCCACCAGGGACTGGAATAGCATCCAGCCTTCTACCTACTGTAATTGTGTCAGCTGATAAAGCATTCCCTGGAGCAGGCTTGAAGCTTTTCTACATGGATAGTCAGGGAAGTTTGCATAAAAATCCTGGACAATGGTAGAATTGCACTCTCCATCAGCAAGTAAAACTGAGGAGAGGAGGTGGAGTCATGAGCTCTTCAATAGCTTCAGTCCCAAGGTTATGTTTTGCAGTTATGCAGTGGCTTGTTTTCTAGGTCTGCCTACAAACACTGGCAAAAATGGTGCAAATTGCAAACAATGAGTGGGAGAAGTGTATGTACATCCTACTGTATTTTCTTCACAGGTTTTATCTGTGCCTATTTCCTCTGTAATGTTTTGTGAAAGCTTTCTCCAAGGTGACACAACCTGAATATTATTTGTAGTTTTATTTGTAATGTATTACTTGAGAAAACAACAAAATGGGGACAAAAATAATAATGAAATCTATCAGGTCCCAAAACATCAGGAAATTCTATAATTGTTTTAAATCAGAATGCAAGTTGGGACAGAGATCTTTCAAATTTGGGTGGCTCACAGGGAAAAACACTGACTTGTGCCAGCTATGGAAATGCATTGCCCTCAGTGGGATCACAAAAATACGTGTAGAGAGACATAATCCACGGATGGCTTATTTAAGCAGATGGCTTCATTTTGGGGGTGTACTGTTTGCCTAGCACATTTTAACTCTAGCAAAAGAGATTTGTATCACTTTTCTTATCGAGTTATGACCTGTATTTTCAAATGTGGGTGCTTACAGTTAGCAGTTAAATAAGTGCCCTGATTTCCGAAGCCACTGAAGAGGCATAAGGATGCCTCTTTGTTTTCTTTTTATTAGTTTGGTTTTGGTATTTTGTTTGGTTTTTTTGTTTTGAATGCTCAAGATGTCACTCAATCCTGTAGAGATTAATGAGTCATCAGGGATCTCAAACATCACTTTCTTGACCAAAACCATCACTGGAGTTCCATGTTTTGAGATATTATTAGAAGCAGGTGAATGGGATAAATTCATCAGACAATAGTTAGGTTCATGTGGCAGCAATGATCTAATATGCAGTTGGAAAAAGGATTGTCTATGCGTTCCCAAGCACCTTTGAGAGTCTTCAATGTTTTAACTCCATCTTGATTATGTCTCCTAACTTTATTAGATGTACCAAGTTTATGGTCATAGAATATAGGACAAAACCCTGAGAATTAGAATCAATCAAAATTAGCTCAGCTTTGGCCAGTAAACTGGACCAGATGACCTCCAGACCTCCCTTCCAACCAACCAACCAATATTACTCTGTGATTCAAGTTAAACCTCACGCAGTTTGATTATGAAGATGATTTGGGAGAAGTCAGAAGTGTTGGCTGAATGACGGCAGCTCCTGAGCCACCAAGAGACTTAGGAAACCCCAAAGAGGCTTTTAATTTTGTAAGGCAAAGAGAAGCAACAAAAAGGACACTCAATCCCACCAGATAATTATTAACAAAAAAAATTAAATAGGTAAAAACATTCATAGATGGTGGTGGGTAGGAAGAGAAGTCTAGAATAGCCTTCCAAGGCACTGCAGTGGCAGCAAAATTCCTGTCAAAAGAGGCATAGTAAATTGATCAGGGTGAGGTGGGTTTACCTTGGCTGGATTCCAGGCTCCCACCAAACTGCTCTATCACTTCCCCTTCTCATCCAGAAAAGGGACAGAAAATATTACGGAAAAACTCATAAATTGAGATAAGGTGGTTTAGTAAAGTAAAAGTCAATGGTTGGCTTCCACAATCAAAGAAAAAACAAAAGATTTTATTCTCTACTTCCCATCAGCAAGTGATGTCTGGCCACTTCCCAGGCAGCAGAGCTGCAGCACATGTATTCAGATTTCCCACTCCCAGCCTACTGGCAGAGCTGGGGTTTGGAATTTTGAAGAACAGCATTGATCCTGCTGGAGCACTCCTCAGCAGTAGCCAAAACACTGCTGTTGATCACTTTTCTAGCTACAAATTCAAAGCAGAGCACTTGAGGGCTGCTATGGGAAAAATAATTGTATCTCAGCCAGACCCAGTGCACAGGGCAGAACACACTAAGGCACAATGAGATGAACTTCAAAGTTATTATTTGTATCAGATCCCTTAGGATAAAACCTCACTACTGAGATGATTGCCCTGGTCAGAAATCAGATTGAAAAAAACTTCTGCAAAAAGAAAAGCAGTAAGGACAGCAGTAAGCAGCTCTCCACAGAAGCCCAAGAAAGCAAAGTGTGCTTCTCCATAGAAGTCTTCAGTGGTATTTGAGCTGAGAAACACCGGCTCTGAAACACAAACAACACTGTAGAAGAAACAAGGTTGCTGAGTTCTTCTGGATGAAGATCAGTGCACTGTGAGCCTGGTGATCAGAGGGGCTCTTCTCTTATCCAGAAGGGATGTGGCAATTCAGATTATAAAGAAGGTGCAGAATCAGAATCAAAGCAGGAACCTGGGAAGAGATATTTGCAATGTATTCATCGCTCCATATGCTCTCATGAATTTCAAACTCCCTGCCACATATTTTACACCACTTAATGTGACATCTTTCATTAATGGAAGGCCAAGTCTCATTCATTTTGCTCATGTGACTTAGCAGGAACCGTTCTATTTATTGATGCATGAAAAGTTTGGCCTCATAAATTATCACAGAAGAATTCAACAGGTCTGCATTTTCCTTTCTGCAGCCTGCTCCAGGAGTACACCAGCTTGAGAACTGAGATCACTAGTCACAAAGAAGGTGACTTTCACAGTCACATTCCTTCAGAAAGAGAAAATAAAATGTTTGCTTTTGAAAAACATGAATTCATGATACGAGTCTTAAGATTTCTACAGATTTCTGCTAAGTATTTTACCATTTTCAACCATAAGCTATGTTTTCTCTATGTAAGTATGGTATGTATTTTATTTCTTTTATATAATTTTTCCATTAAACACCAATAAGGTATTGAAGAAGGTTTTTTTCAGAGAATCATATGACCATTAAAACATTATAGATCAAGTTTATATTGTTGAAAGATATGAACTCAACCTTACGTTAACCTAGAGCTTTTACCAATTCCTAGAAGTCATGGCAGGAATTAGACAGATGTAACCTGACTCCTCTTCACTTAGATTTCCATGGAAACCACTTTTCATTACTAGACCAGGCCCCAGAATCACTTTTTTTCCCAAAGATACCAAGGTCAAATTTCAATAAATGTTTAATCATCAGTAATGATTTTTATTTTTTAAATAAAAAACATAATATTCCTTCTAGTTAAAAAGTAAAAGAGTGAGATGTTGACTAATATGCATTTATGGCCTTTTAATATCTCCAGATCTAATAAAATAATGATAATTTTTGTTAAGCAATATTGTGCATGCTAAATGCAATCCAGTCCATGTTGAGACAGCTGCTATCACAATTATTTCTATATCTAAGTATATTTGAAATTTAAACTTGAAAGAATTGGCAATATTAAGCATGCATAATCAAAGTTTAAATGTAACAGGTATGTGTTGGAAGCATATTTTTCTTCTCCCAGCACTTCTGTAATATTCTTGAATAAATATTTTCTAGGTATATCTGTTTGGTTGCATAACGTTAATGAATAAAGTTCTTGACACATTTGATTTACAGTCACATACATAGTTAAATATTCCTCATCTCTCTTTAAAATAAAAATATATATATTAGTACAGTAAGGATCATTAAATTCAACACTTTTTTTTTTCTGTCCTGGTTCAAAACCTGCTGGGATTTGTTTTCAAAAAGAAGTAACTCAGTGACAAATCTAAATATGCTTGGTCTGTTTTTTCTGACGAATCACTCAGAAGTTCAATTAAATGTACTGCAATCAAAGAGAGATGTCAACTCTCTTCAAAGACTTGAAGTGAGGAATTTTGTTTGCTTGGTTGGTTTTATTTTACTAAGATTGTAACTTTCAGAAGCATCTAATTTAAAATGAGACTTTTTGTCTGCCAGATAAAAAAAAATTACATCAGGGAAGGGAAGGATTCTCAATGTGTGTAAATTAGCAAAGTTGATTTAAAGTTGATAGAGGAATACTCATTTATATCAACTGTCATTCTGACACAAGCTGTATGTATTTTAACTGGGAAACATTCACAATTTTACAAATTATTCCATTTTATATCTTATGTTTTTCATGATTAACAGAGTTGTCTCATATAATAGAAGCCGCTGTTTTTCTTGTTGAAGAATATATTGGTTAAAAGCATCATAAGGAAAAAAAACCAATATCTTGATATAAAGGAGTTCACTTTATTTCCTTAATGGCTATTACAGAATTCAGCAGCAATAAGCTATTTTGAAACTTCACTGTCCAAATTATATTAATATGCAGAGGTGGGAAATGAACATCAAGTTACTCAAAATCAACACTGTCCAGGCAGAAACTTGCATCTCAGAAAATAAATTACTTGTAAAACTAAATGTCTATATGAAATATTAAAGTTTAAAACCATTTGGTATTACCCATTTTAAATATAGTCACCCAACTTATGCTGTTTCTTCTCCAACCATATCTGAAAGTGAGCAGGCACATTGCATCAATCAAAGGAAAACTGCAGTGAGAAAAATAATCCCCCATCAAAGCAAAATACATAAATACATAAATAAAGCCAGTGTTACATAAAATATCAGCAGTACTGAAAAGTATTTAAATGAGTGCTTAAAAACTTTGGGGTATTTTTCTCTTCCTCCTTCTGCCTCTCCCCACTCCCTCCCCAGCCTGGGCATGTTTTATTTGGTGCTTAAAGAGTCTGGTATATTAGGCAAATATTTATGAACTTGACTTTAACCAAAATCCTGTTCACAGCTGCACCTGAGAGTTACTCCAGCCTTGGATTGGAGCAACCCTTGGGGATCAGCAAATTGTTTGCACAGCCACGGACGGGGAATTAAAAATCTTGTTGAATCAGGATTAACAGTCTGCATGAGGAGGAGGAGGAGAGCTCATTTCCATAAGCTCTTCATCTCCCAGGCTGCTTCTCAACTCTCTGTGGCCTGCAGACATGTGTGACCCAAAAATGGGGGGGGGGGGGGGGAGNAGAAAGAAGTGGCTTTTGCAATGACTACAACTTTGCTTTTTCTGCTGGGTAGGGTCGGAGCCTCCTTCCTGCCCTTTCAGATAGACTCAAATGACCTCCCACAATTGCAAGTACATAACAGTGTCAGGACAGATCCCAACAGCACAGCTGAGCCTTTGTTCCTGCCTCAAGCAGTGTTGCCAAGCAGGTTAAACCTTGTGGGGCCCTGTTTATTTCTGCCTTCTGATTAATGGTAGAAGATCTGTGTCTGCTGTGTGAAGTCCCACATCTCACATCTGTTGAGTCTCCAACCTACCTAAGCCTCCCAAGGTCTGGGCAAGAGCATGCTCTCTGATCATTAGAGGCCCTTGGCTGCTTGCTATTTGCATGGGCATCAACAGCATTTAAATCCAAACCAAAATACACCACTGTGGCATGTATGGGTGCCTTTCATGCAAGATGAATGAATAAAGCTGGCTGAAGTTAACAAACTATTCAGTGACTTAAAGTTGCCCTAAATTTCTAGAGAGATAGCAGTGCAGTCATGTGAAATCCATTGCACCATTAAGAACAGGAGCACGAGGTCTCTTACTCAACAGAGTAAAATACACATGCCCACCACTGTCACAAAATGTATTCAGTAAAACCTGAGTCAGGGATTTGATAGGGTCTTCATCACCTACCCAAATTTCTTCATGACCACAGTGACCAATGCCACTGCTTCCTCTCGTGACTCTAACCAGGATGGGTGAAGGGTACCAAGTTTATTTTGAAGCAAACCAAACCTCTGACAGATGAAAATGTACATATTTGAAATGTATATATTTGAATCCTATTGATTATGAAAAGAAAAAGAAGTACAATGTAACAAAGATAAGCATTGCAAAATCCAACTCAAAATGACTGTGGATATGTGTGTGAAGCCCAACAAAAGCAAATCATGTTTTTCACACCAAGATTTTTCTTGTGGTTATACTTTCTATCCCAGAAGAGCCAACTGAACAACTCCTTCAGCATTAATTGGCAGCTATATAGCTAAATCTCTACGATACTCTGTGGACCAGACCACGTCCTTCTCTGTGACAGCTCACCCATTGATGGATCTTCTAACAACTGCAATTGTAGAATCAAAAGTAGAAATCAATTTCTGAAGAGATTGAAAGAAAAAAATCACATATGTTCCAGTTATGTGGTCACTTCAATCAATAATCCTTTTGTAAGCTGCATTAGAAACTTTAGCTAGAGTTTGAATAGCTCAGGTTTATTGACTTTGTCAGTCTCATTTTTATTCACTAGACTAGCTTGAAATTTTTGAATGAAAAATGTGTGCAAATTTGGCCCATTTTCCAAGTTTGATTTTTTTTTACTACTTCTAAAGCCCATTAATGTACTTACAATTTGACAGTCAACTTTTCTCTCTTTTTTTCCTAACCGAAAGTCTTTCTTTCCTCTTTCCCATCCCATAGAAGCTGCTTTTTCATGTCCCTAAAGTGCTCATTTGAAGTGATCTTTTCCATCACACTTCCCCTTCTGCTGCCAACACTTAACACATTTGAAGTCCATCTTGGTTATGACTCTATCATTTTAAGCACTTCTGCAATCTTCTTGCTCCTAGACTGCTCTGAAGGCTGAAAAGACCCTTAAAAATCACTGAGGCAATCCTCATCACCTTTTAAATTGCAACTGTTATGTCCAGGCTGTCACACAGGTCGCTAAGGCTGTGTTACACTTACCTAGGATACAACCCTCCCGGATCTGGATACTCCTACATTTGCTATCCCAGATCTGATGGCTCTTACTGGTTGGGGACATTGAGACCCTGGTCATCAGGCCTTTGTCCACAGGAGAGTGCCAACACGAAGGACACATCCCAGCTATCCCCCCCAGGACACTGCTGCCAATCTTTCCACATTACATATCATTGCCCTACTTGTCCTGTCAACTGTTGCAGCATCTGCTATACCCAAGTCCAAGGAGGAATCTTTAAGATTGGTGCCTGTCATTTCTTCAGTAAGAAATTCTTAGTTCTAGTTCTTTACATGGTTCTGACCTTTTCGCATGTATCATTATGTTCTTTCATTTGTCATAAAGTACCTGCATTACAGGAGAGATTGTTACAACTCGTCTTTTTTTGTACTATTCTTTACATCCCAGATCTCTGATTTCCTTCTGAAATTTCACCTCTTCAAGCCTAATAACCAACAACAGGCAACGTTCCCCAACACCATCTCCACTATGGCACCCTTTCAGTCTGGCCTTCCCAGCAAGAAGTGGAAATTGCCTCCTCCCCCTCACTCACTGCAGAGAAACCTCAGTTTCAAGCTTTGGTTTGCCTGATGCTGCTCAGGGGATATCCACAGATGTGGAGCGCACCTTCTCCCTCCTACAGCACCGCTGCTCCTCCAGCCACAGCAGCCACACAGCAGAGTGGCTGAGACTCAGTGTCTGGCGGTGGGTGCACTGAACTCTAATGGCTGGTGAATCCAAAGTTTTTCATGCAGTCCATATTGTTTTCTCAGCAGTAGTGCCAAGGTGACAGGGACGTTGCTCACAGTCATACCAAAAATAGATAAATTGATACATAGTGCAGAGTGGGATGCATGTCTTCAGTACGTTTCTGCAGATCTTTTTTGCTTTTGTTGTCTTTAGGACTGGTGCAGTGGCACATTACATTAGTGCAAACTGGTGCTGATGCTCAGAGACTGTGCCCACTCTGTCAGTATTCAAAATATTACCACAATCTGCAACTAAGCAATAAGATAGGACAAGGAGTGTGGTACTGTAACATAACAATGTACCTCGAGGGACACCTGTGAGGAAGGAGGTGAAACTGAGTGTATTCAAATGCCCAAGGTGTGATTTTTATCTCAAACCATAATGTAATAAGATGTGATGATAAAAAGGCACAGGGCTGAAACAAACCATGTCTTTTTTAGAATGTCAGCCTGCTTATGTGGTATACTGTAAAAATTCTTGTGTGATTCCCTGCCTTCTAAATAGAATGCTTAAAGAATTATCTGAGATAATTTATATTAGTGTGTTTTTTAAAAAAAAAATCCATTAGCCATGGTAGACCTGGATTCCTTATGTGGATTCTGCTTCAAGAATCCCTTATACATCAATATTGTTTTGGCAATATACAAAAAACCCAACATGGGAGAAATTGGCTCAATCCTTTGTTTCATTTTAAATATAAGGGATGTAGAAGCAGCAGAAGAGAAATGCAATACACAAGTAGTTCTTTACTTTCATAACAAGTCCACTCCTTTCTTGATGATATTTTGCAAGTGTGTCACTAACACAGGTACTACATATGCCTCAAGTCCTCCCAATACCCATAAAAAATTTAAATCTGCTTAAGCAAAACTAAAACACGGTAGCTTACAAACTCCTTAGGGATAATTTTAAGGGAAACCATGCTCCATAATTTAAAGATTTTTTGCACCTACAACACAAATCTGGGGTTCCTGCTTGACAGAAAGTTGAATATGAGTCAGCAGTGCCCTGGCAGACAGGAGGGCTAACGGTGTCCTGGGAGGAATCAGGCACAGCATCGCCAGCAGGTCCAGGGAGGGGATTGTCCTGCTCTGCTCTGCACTGGGCAGCCTCACCTTGAGTGCTGGGGGCAGTTTTGGGCACTACAGTATAAGAAAGATAATAAGATATAAGAGAATGTCCACATTTCCTGGGATTTTGTGAAATCATAGGTGTTAAATAATTTTCAAACAAGGCATGATGAAAAGATGCTATCAGAAAACTTGAAAGGTGGAAAGCTCATAGTGACCTGTTACCAAGTAACTTCAGTTCTCAGTGACTTGAGTCTCAGAACAGACATCATGTCAGGTAACTAAGGATGGAATACCTTGAATAGCAGATGATAGTTCCTGCTATCAGACCTCTTCTATCAAATTTCAGAACTGTTTATTTTCAAATTTTTATTGAAGAGTTCTCCATATAATCCAGTGCTATTTTAGAAAAAAACTGTATTATTCAACAGAATGGACATCATCACAAATGTCTATTTTTCAAATACAGCAAGCCTCAGTCTTTATCCTCTCCAAAATATGCCATTGATTGTATCTCAGGAAAAGAGAAGAAAACTTTCATAGAAATACAGTCTAGTACCCAGCAAGAGATTTAATACAATTGTTGTGTAGAAAATAACTAGTGCAGGTCATATTATGATTATATGCAGTACTTATTGAAGCATTGAGTTCCATTGACATGAAACATCTCAGCTGCAGAAATATTCTGTGTCTGTTACTGGCCATGCCTGAAACCATTTTTTAAGCATACATGCCCATGAATATTTCTCCTGAACAGTTAAGTGCCATTGACTTCAGTGGTAGGACTCACAGGCATGAAGCTTGAGACAAAGATTTGGAGTTGCTGTTTTTTCTGCTTGCCAGTATTTAATTATGCTGGTCTATTTGAGATCAGTGGGAGAGGCTCTACTGTCCTTATTTGTGGTCCTCCCCAAATGTTCACGTGCATTTGCTCTCCTTGCTGTATGGGCCAGGTAAGTCTCTAACTGCCTGTACAAAGCAAACATTTCTCTGTTGTCTTCCCCTTACAGGGGGTCTGTTACCACAAGTTCAACAGGCATATTTTCTCCTCAGATGGAAGAACCATTTGGGGAAAAGCAGCCAGTTTGTGACTTAGAGCATGGTAACATTACTTCAAGTCAGAAACAAAGTTGTGTTTCCTATAGACTGTGCTATAGCAAATGTCAAAAGAAAAAATAATACGAAGGTTTGGGCTATTTTTCTCCATTAAAAGCCTTGTAGTAATTTCCACAGTACCATCCCCAATGCTATGTCTGGTTTCAAATTGAGATAATTGCATTTTACGAACCTGAATTTCTGTTCCGGAGCTCAGTTGGATAGACTAACTTTTTTGCTGTCAGAATTCGAAAGTTGTTTAGGGATGCAATCTGCTTTTAAAAATTTTTTGTTCTGCTCTCCAGAGATTTGTAGTAATTCAGATACTGAAATGGTTAATATTAGAACACTACATATAAATAAATGAAGGAATTTCAGGAGTGGTTGAAGTGATTCCTATACGCATGCACACATATGACCCTTCAAGATGAGATGCAGTATATGAGACACTATGCTGTAAGACACTGAGATGTTATTATGCTTTGTATGGAGGATGCTATATAAAATATTAATGTCTTTCATTAAAATTACTCTTAATGTCAATACGTAGTGTGACTGTGCCATGATTTCTTATGTTAGTAGGTGCTTTACTAGAAGTTATAACTTTACATTATCCAACCACAATAGTCTGTAGTAAATGTATTGTCTCTGTTATCAACTTACTTATGCCCATTGCTATGGTGATGGGTATTTTATGGTACAGTATTTGCCTAATTATAAAACTGCTCCCTAACAGAAGCGCTAATGTTATCTTCAACTGCAAAATCCATTTTCAAAATTAAAATATATGCAAATAATTGATACATAACCCTTATCACAGTACTTTTATTGATAATTATTTCTGTGTATTAAAAATGTTCAAAGCAAATGTAAAATTTATTGCAACGGGTGTTTAAGAGACCTTATTTCTACAACTCTAAGGCAATGTATACCTTTTTTATTTGCTGATGGACTGTATGCTGTTAAAGTGAAAAAGTTACAATAGAAATAAAATTATTCTGATTGTCTATGAAGCATAATATCATGCGAAAGAAAAATGCAAGATCTGGGTTCATTAAGCATTTATTTGTAAATGGCATCATCCCTTGAAAAATGACACATTTAGTTCTCTGACTTTATTACCAGTTCCACGAGGCTCAATGTTTTTCTTCAAATTATTGTGATTATTATACTCAGTCTGAGAATTTGACACCTGCTGTTTCAAAACTGGATCGCAAATGTTTCAGAATATACATCAGATAGTACATATGAGAGAAAAAAAACTCAGACTACAATAATGTAGGAAGATTTAAAAAAAAAAAAAAGCCAAAATTGTTCTTCCCCGTAAGTAATATCAGTCAAAACACTTATCTAGAATATGAAGAGAACATGTTAGGTGCATTTAAATTAGTATAATGAAATTTATAATGGAATGGTAAGAAGAAGAAAAAAAAAGATGCTACTAACAGAGGATATAATCTTGGTTGAGTCCCGTACCAGTATGTAGGAAAACAATACTAACAAGAATACAACTGAGAGTAGGACGGTTAAGCACACAAGACCAGAAATGCTTGAATTAAGAAGAATGGAACATCATTAGATAATAATGGGTAAGAACAATGTGTGTAATATTGTACTTTACTTTTCATTTATTATTTAAGTGGTAAAAAGACAGGGCACCTGATATAGTTTAATATCTACTGTGTTACAGTGAACATAATAGTGAAGTTTAATCTGAAAGCCTTTATCTTTTATTCCTTTCCCTCTTCGTTTATTCTTCTTTTCCTTGTATTTATAAGTGGCTGGCTTAATAATTGTACTGTTAACTTCGCACAGTATTTCTGAGATGCTTGCTTATACAAGCTTCAATACATAAATCAAAATAATGGACAGCATTGTATTGATGATTATTCAAATAACATCATCCATTAACAGCCTGTGCATCCTGTAGGTTAAGCAGTGTTTCAATTTGATAAAGCAATTAGATGTGATCTTAACTTTGAGCATGCACTGAAGTCTGTCTGCAATCACATAAATATTTAGGCATATGCTTCAACTGGAATGAAGTGCATGTGTAGGGTTAAACAGATGCTTTGCCGAGGCACAGATTCTAAAACTGTGAGCCTGATCCTTGATCTATTGAAGGCTTTCAACTCTGCTGGATGTTAGTTCTTTTATTATGTGTAAAGCTGTCCAGGGAGGATGAGATACTGACCCTAAAATGAATAACAGTGCATTCAGCCAATGTTTTTGCTCATGTCTGCTTTGAATAGAGATGGAATAAAATTAATGTCCGAAATCTGCCTTATTTGAGAAGTAAAAAAGGTCAAAACTGGGGGGCCTGCACTTAGATATAATACCAGTTTCTGTCTTTTATCTAAAGGTTATTGATGTCAGATACAGGTAAGAGCTGGTTCTAGACTGCTTTGGTTTTTATTTACTTAGGGTATTTTGCAATGCATTGTATTTCTGCAGCACAAAGACTGCTGCTTGCATAATTTCTTCGGGAAAACAAAAATAGAAAGGAATTCCCGTGTAATCAGGTCCAGTTTATGGCTAATGGAGGCAACCAGGTCATATAGTTCTGATAATAAATTTATTAAGCTCTTTGTTTAAAACCATTAGTTTGTTTTTTTTTACCCTTCATTGCTCCTATCTGAAAACTGTTCCAGAATTTCAGTCCTCTGTTAGTTATAAATCTTCTCTTTCTGTCCTAGATGTGTTTACAACCAATTTATACCCATTTGATCTTATGCCAACATTGTCTTGGATTTTAACCCCTCTCTAGATGAAGAAAGAAAATAAAATTTTAAAGGAGAAAAGGGAATTACATTGTTAAAAATCTGTAATGCTGACACTTAAAACATAGAAAATACTTTCACATTCTGATGTTGGGGTACTTTTACTCACTTTCAGAAGCAACCATCAAAATCTAAAACAAACAGGGTTTGATTTTTCTCTTGAAAAACAGATGTGTAAGTGTGCACACTCCTAAAACAATAAATAACCAAACATCTATCCCTATAATTAATCACTCCTAAATAAAGAGGTAGATGTGTTATCTTCTTTCTAGCCCTACTTAGCAGTTATTTTGAAAGGACACTGGTCAAACCACTGCTCTCTGGGGGTAGCCTTTGTTTCTCACAGACAGAAGACTCAGGAAACTAGCTTCCAAAATATTCAAGGTTTCTGGATTGTACCAGTTTAAGGCTATTTGCACAAAAGCCATTGTTCTGAGGGCAAACACTGGGGTTTATTTTTCCTATCATTGAAACAGGAATTTTAATGAAACAGTGTTTTCACAACAAAAATGAGGGGTTGGTTTTTTTTTTTTCCCAGGGATTTTGGTTGGGTGTTTTTGGTTTGTTTTTGTTTGTTTGTTTGTTTGTTGTTTGTTTGTTTGCTTGTTTGTTTGTTGGGTTTTGGTGGTGTTTGTTTGTTTGTTTGTTGTAAGAAAAGTAACTAACATCTTCTCCTGCTTGGGTTAGGCGCTGTGTTATCCATTGGTCCTATTCCCAGATTGTGGAGCTCTTCTGTCATTTATTGCCTTGGCAAAGTATTCACAGAATATAGGTACGGCCCTGGGTAGAAGAGGAAATATTTTCCAAGGGGCTTCTGCTTATACTTTTTGAAGAGATTGAACAGGCTACCTGCTCATCTCTCTTTCGATTACAGAAATATGCATATAAATAGACATATATTTTATATATATAATATAAATACGCTAACAGATATAGATAATTTTCAATGCACTATGAATACACCAATATCAGATTTTTGTTTAAGACAGTGAACACATATAATGAATTTTCAAGGTATTTAAAACAATACTATTGTAAATATTTCCTCTAATTGCAAATCCCATTTATAAGTTTTGATTTCAAATATATAAATCTTGTATAAAGATGAAGACTTGAAAACAGATATAAATATAAAGCCTTGAAAAAATTGAATATTGGAGGCAGAAAATTATTTTATACTTTGATATCTGCACTTCACTAGTTCTTTTCCAAAATAAATAGGGTCATGGAAAAAAAAAACCACCACATGGCAGCTTCAAACATCCACTAAGAACTTAGCCTTCTTGGACCACCAACATCGTTTCCTGAAAGTGAAGATTTTGTGTTGGAAATACTTGTATCCAGCTTTGTTGAAGTAAAGACTATAGGAATATATAAATTTTGTAAATGTTGAAAGGCCCTGATAGGACACTGTCAATCTTCAAGGATATCCTCAAGATAAATATGCTTGCCACACTGAATTCTTCCCTTTCTTTTCAGGCTGGTAATAAATCTCATAAAGTTAGTTCTACTTTCAAAGCATAGGAAAGGGTTTAAAAATATCCCATAAATAAGAAGAATTAAAAATGCTGGTGCCCAATCGTATTGATTTCACTTAGAGTTGAGGGCACTCAGCACCTTGCAGGAGGCTCTTTCAGAATCAGATGATCAGGCCCTTATGCAGAAGGAAATCTTTCATTGATTGCTCTTAACTATAAATGGTGTCATTTCAGAAGAAGCAGTGCAGAATGTCAAATGTGTAACATATTTTTAGGCCCACTCTTGCAAACATTCATGCACAGGGGAGCATGTACACAGGTGAGAGGACTTGATGAGGTCTGCCAGGCAGGAGCCACTCTCCCTTGGCTGCAGAGGCAGAGCCATGCAGCCAGCAGAAGGATTTTCTCCACTCCCTCGTTTTCCTCTATGAGCCACTTTGAAGGCAAGTGAACTGGGTGCAGAGATTCACTCCCTTACAAGTGCTCTCAGAAATGTTTCCTCTCCCTCCCTTTCTAAGTCACTTCATATACTTTATTTCCTTTTAGTGAACTTTCCAATACGCCCAGCACCTGTCCCTTTAATATAGCACACAGGGTTCTTTCCCTCCATACTGTACATTATCCTCATTAACACATATCAGTCAAAAGCACTGTTAATTAAACTGGCAAGATGATTACACACGCCTCCATGTGCCCCCTCAGAGCATCCGCTTGCCAAGATTTTTTCCTCCCTCTAAAGTGGGTGGAGAAAGCCCTGAGTAAACCAGAATTTAATATTTTAAAAAAATATCCCAGTGCATTGTTTTCTTGGAGCAAAATGGCTTACACATTATCACCACTGTCCCAAATAAATAAATGCAACACTGACACCAGTCTGTAAAACTAACACATGCATATTTGATCCAACAGGCACTGCATATTATGATATTTCCTTTCAAAGCTCCTCTCCAGATAGGAGACTCAATACACTGGCATTAAAGTATGGACTAATGAGGATGTCATAAAGAATTGATTAAATCTGGGCAAACCCAACAGTTAAGGGAATTGGGGTGTTTAAATTTCTTTTTCCCTTTTTATTTTGCTTTTGTTTTTTTTGTCTTTGTAAAAATCTGAATTATTTCCCAGGTTTTCTATTCATTTCCACTTGTATGTGACATTTTCACAAGGAAATTCATTGGCTTCCAGCAAATATTTCCACAGCATTTCAAAAGTTATAACCATTTTTGCCACATTGCCACAAAACTCTTTAGAGAGTTTGCAATTCTGTAATGTACTTTGGATCAAACTCTCTTCAAGAATACTATTGGAATGACAGGGCTGGAGGGTATAGTAGTGGAGTATAAATAAAGGCAGGCAGTGGTGATCCCTGAAGCAAAGATAATGTACTTTTCTAGTACACATACACAGGCCTGATAGCTGCAACTTAAGCCATCCAAACATCTCCCCAGCAGAACGCAGTTCTAAGAAGCTGCAAGANTTGTAAGAAAAGTAACTAACATCTTCTCCTGCTTGGGTTAGGCGCTGTGTTATCCATTGGTCCTATTCCCAGATTGTGGAGCTCTTCTGTCATTTATTGCCTTGGCAAAGTATTCACAGAATATAGGTACGGCCCTGGGTAGAAGAGGAAATATTTTCCAAGGGGCTTCTGCTTATACTTTTTGAAGAGATTGAACAGGCTACCTGCTCATCTCTCTTTCGATTACAGAAATATGCATATAAATAGACATATATTTTATATATATAATATAAATACGCTAACAGATATAGATAATTTTCAATGCACTATGAATACACCAATATCAGATTTTTGTTTAAGACAGTGAACACATATAATGAATTTTCAAGGTATTTAAAACAATACTATTGTAAATATTTCCTCTAATTGCAAATCCCATTTATAAGTTTTGATTTCAAATATATAAATCTTGTATAAAGATGAAGACTTGAAAACAGATATAAATATAAAGCCTTGAAAAAATTGAATATTGGAGGCAGAAAATTATTTTATACTTTGATATCTGCACTTCACTAGTTCTTTTCCAAAATAAATAGGGTCATGGAAAAAAAAAACCACCACATGGCAGCTTCAAACATCCACTAAGAACTTAGCCTTCTTGGACCACCAACATCGTTTCCTGAAAGTGAAGATTTTGTGTTGGAAATACTTGTATCCAGCTTTGTTGAAGTAAAGACTATAGGAATATATAAATTTTGTAAATGTTGAAAGGCCCTGATAGGACACTGTCAATCTTCAAGGATATCCTCAAGATAAATATGCTTGCCACACTGAATTCTTCCCTTTCTTTTCAGGCTGGTAATAAATCTCATAAAGTTAGTTCTACTTTCAAAGCATAGGAAAGGGTTTAAAAATATCCCATAAATAAGAAGAATTAAAAATGCTGGTGCCCAATCGTATTGATTTCACTTAGAGTTGAGGGCACTCAGCACCTTGCAGGAGGCTCTTTCAGAATCAGATGATCAGGCCCTTATGCAGAAGGAAATCTTTCATTGATTGCTCTTAACTATAAATGGTGTCATTTCAGAAGAAGCAGTGCAGAATGTCAAATGTGTAACATATTTTTAGGCCCACTCTTGCAAACATTCATGCACAGGGGAGCATGTACACAGGTGAGAGGACTTGATGAGGTCTGCCAGGCAGGAGCCACTCTCCCTTGGCTGCAGAGGCAGAGCCATGCAGCCAGCAGAAGGATTTTCTCCACTCCCTCGTTTTCCTCTATGAGCCACTTTGAAGGCAAGTGAACTGGGTGCAGAGATTCACTCCCTTACAAGTGCTCTCAGAAATGTTTCCTCTCCCTCCCTTTCTAAGTCACTTCATATACTTTATTTCCTTTTAGTGAACTTTCCAATACGCCCAGCACCTGTCCCTTTAATATAGCACACAGGGTTCTTTCCCTCCATACTGTACATTATCCTCATTAACACATATCAGTCAAAAGCACTGTTAATTAAACTGGCAAGATGATTACACACGCCTCCATGTGCCCCCTCAGAGCATCCGCTTGCCAAGATTTTTTCCTCCCTCTAAAGTGGGTGGAGAAAGCCCTGAGTAAACCAGAATTTAATATTTTAAAAAAATATCCCAGTGCATTGTTTTCTTGGAGCAAAATGGCTTACACATTATCACCACTGTCCCAAATAAATAAATGCAACACTGACACCAGTCTGTAAAACTAACACATGCATATTTGATCCAACAGGCACTGCATATTATGATATTTCCTTTCAAAGCTCCTCTCCAGATAGGAGACTCAATACACTGGCATTAAAGTATGGACTAATGAGGATGTCATAAAGAATTGATTAAATCTGGGCAAACCCAACAGTTAAGGGAATTGGGGTGTTTAAATTTCTTTTTCCCTTTTTATTTTGCTTTTGTTTTTTTTGTCTTTGTAAAAATCTGAATTATTTCCCAGGTTTTCTATTCATTTCCACTTGTATGTGACATTTTCACAAGGAAATTCATTGGCTTCCAGCAAATATTTCCACAGCATTTCAAAAGTTATAACCATTTTTGCCACATTGCCACAAAACTCTTTAGAGAGTTTGCAATTCTGTAATGTACTTTGGATCAAACTCTCTTCAAGAATACTATTGGAATGACAGGGCTGGAGGGTATAGTAGTGGAGTATAAATAAAGGCAGGCAGTGGTGATCCCTGAAGCAAAGATAATGTACTTTTCTAGTACACATACACAGGCCTGATAGCTGCAACTTAAGCCATCCAAACATCTCCCCAGCAGAACGCAGTTCTAAGAAGCTGCAAGAAGAAAATACTGTCTTGCAAGGAAGGAGATGAACTTGCAGAAATCCATCACTGAGACTAAAGAAATGCTTACTCCACAGCAGAACATGAGCACCTAAGCTCCTGAGAAGTGGGACTGGTATTCAGCTGACTGCTAATACCTTATTCTCTAGTACAAGAGATGCCCCTGCCTGATGAAGAGAAAAATACATCGTAGATCAACAGCAGTTTTGCAACTGATGTTTTTTCTCGTCCTGTATCAGAAGAGGTCAAGATTTTGAAAATTATTGTGAAATGATGAAAAATTAGGGGAAAATGAAGCATAAGTGAGAAAGATGGGATTCGCTCAAATTATTTTGAATTGTTTTCTTCCAAAAGAAAAAAAAAAAATTGTTGTTCTTCCCTTGGAAGCTGAAGGGTGGTTTCACATGTAAACAAATACTGACAGCTGGGAACGGGAAAAAAATATTTCTTTTTAGAAAGGAAATTCACAAAAGCTGCCATGATCAACAAATATTTCCTAGTTTGACTATTCCACAATTTCCAGTAGAAAAATTTGTAAAAAGTCTTGACCTGTGGTATGGGACTTTGACACATGATTCAACAATATTTAACCTACCTTGACAGAAAGGAAAAGAGACACTTCTTATAAAAGTTTTCAGGATGACCATATACAGGTCAGTAAGAATTCTCTTCTTTTCTTTGAACTTCAGACACATTTAGCTGAAGAGAACAATGTCTCCTTGTGTGAAATAAAGCAATTTTCCCATCACAAGTCCTCACATATCCAATCCAGAGGGGTAACATTCTACTTGTTGTTTCAAAGGTTAGCATAAATATCTGTGTATCATGAAAACAGATAAGCAACATTAATACACTATTATTATTCTAAAATGCAAAATCATTATTAAAACTAACTTTACTGTATCATGCATTATAAAAATTTAATTATTAATTTATTTTTCTTGTAAAAGTGAATTCTGATCATTTAATTTTAAAAATTTTTTGCTAGCTAAGTTCCAAGCTCTGGAATTCAGCTAAATTTCAGTAATCCAGTTTAGAGAAAAGAGGAGATGAACACTATATGCCCACAAAAGCATACATGCACCCTCATACACAGGTATTGAAAGTCTCATCATATACAAAGAAGATAATCTAAAACCTCTCACCCAGATGGATTATAGCTTTGCTCCAGGACAAAACTTACAGCTTGTTTTTTCTGCTGCTTTAAATTGAGATGCCTGACTCAAGGGCTCTGTTGTACTGGGCACACCTCCTCAAAGTGACCTTGGTTATTTTTGGAGTGGAGGCAGAGTTTGCCAACCATCCCTTCCTGTACTGTCCTTGAAGTCCCAGTCTTGACATTTGCAGCCAATTTGTGAGCAGCAGGCATGCACTGCAAGCACTGCTGTACCCAATTCCATCCCCTTTGAAGTCAACAGTAATTTAGACATTGGGTTCAGTAGGCACCTATGATAGAAGGTGGCCTGATATTGCAGTTTAGTTAGGGCTGGCCCTTGTTACAAAAGCTGGGCTAAAATTTACCACCTGAGCTTCCCTCTTCTCCTGTATGATGCCTCCACATCAGTTCTAAAATATTTGAATGCTACATTTATTACTCAATGGAGCATTTTGGATCTGTAAAATTGGCAGGGAAGCACATAGATGTCACTAGCATCAGTTTTTATGACTTATTAGCCATGATGAAGATAACATTTTCCTTGGTAATAAGGGAAAGGAATGTGCTAAAAATTTAAAGGCCTGCTTTGAAGAAGCATCTTTGTGCTATCTGGCTTGTGCAACAGGGACCAACTATGGCCCTGTATGACAAGTAAAAAACTCATCTCACCAAGGACAACATAAAGCTTAGGTGGACACTGATAGAAGTCACCCAGCAGATAGATAAAGAATAGAGAGGAGTTAATTTCTTCATCATAAATCATCCTTAGGCTTAATGTGTGTGTTGTGCAACAACCACCAGCATAAGAACGAGGTGACAGGACTCACACCATTGAGAAACCCAAACTCATGCAAACAGGTGTAGCTCTCTTTTCCATGACTTTCTTACACCTACATGCCAAATGTCCCTACAATAAATTTTTACTCATGCCAAAGAAACCCCTCTGATGATCCCTGGTAGCTAAAGGTTATGTTTGTTGTGGTTGTGTTAGACCAGTCAGTGGTCTGGATTGTTCTCAATAAACCAGTGTTTCAGGACGCATAGCATGAATAGAAAAACACAAGTTAAAGGCCATAGTGATAGTCCATGAGAAGTAATGGAAGTAGCAAGTCTAATATAAATGTGGATCCCACTGAAAGTGATTTATAGTTCCCTAAAGTATGCTGCAAGAGATATGTCTTAGCCTGAGCAATTATCCTTCCCTCAAAATCTACTATAAACATGCTTACATGATGACAGCAGCCTCAGTATTTCTGAATTACAGTTGGGAAAAAAATAGGAAAGGAAAATATAATAATCCAACCAAACAGAATATTCCAATGACTTCCAAGGAAAGCACATTGAAAAGTAGTTTTGGAAACATGACAGAGTGATAGGAAGGGACTTCAGGCATATAGGCCATATCTACCATCTGTTAGGTTTTCTAGTTTTACAGGGCTTGAAAAAGGCACTCGCCCACTTGCAGTAATGAGTGAGAAACAGTCTCTGAGGAGAACAGGCAGCATCGGGGTGAACTTCACAAGACTGTGTCTGCTTCCTTGAAATGCTCAGAGGCTACTGCTAAAGAAACAGATCAAGTCTGGGTTGGTGGAAGAGACTTCCCACCACTCTAAGCATGAATATCATGTTACTAGTAGAAAATGACTGTGCAAATTAGCCAACAGATGGAATTCAAGAATACTCTTTATTCTTTCTTTCTGAAACATCCAGTCCCAGGAGATGTTCAAGACAGGATGCTAAGACTACTGGGTCACCAATCTGATTTATTATGGCAGTCACCTTACTTCAAATGATTTGAAGACATATTAATATACACTCACTGCAACAACTATGTTCAAGTTCTGAGTGAGCCAGCAGCAAACAATTTTCTTCTAGAAACCTTGGGAAGCTGAATTTCTTTAGTCGAAAAGTAATAGGATAGAAGTGCTCTCTTTCATTTTTAAGCATGTGACAAAGTCCTGCAAAGTTGGTCACACACCTTAGACCATAATTTAGTGACAAAAACATACCTCTCAAAGACAGAAAAATATGTCCATCGTTTGCTTCCTCAGCAATTTTTTGCTCAGACACTGGCTGTAGAGTGCCAGATGTGGAACTGTGTGATACCTTCCTTATAATAATAGTATAGACAGGGATGGAGAAAAGCCAAAAGGTTTTCATGGAACTGGAAACCTGCAATACAAAGTACTCATTTTCTTTGAACTTGCCATTAAGGATCAGTTGACGGTCAGTTGGCTGAATTTAAGCTATGTGAGCTGTACACTTCAAGTATTTATGATCTTTTCAGACACAGCCAGGCACATGGTTTGAACTGTAAATGTAACTAACCATTGGAAACTGGGAGATGGAGCAGATTTTCCATCACATGAACTTCTTCCATCAGTGTAGTCAGTGTTTTCCCTGCCTCCTACTCAGTCAAAAAATAAGGGTTTGATGCAGAATAATCCATCCAGTGAAATTCTCTAGCTTATGTAAGCCCTTTATGGTTATTCTTGTCTTGCAATCCATGCTGTGTTTTGCACACTGAACTATTTGATAGAGGGTAGACTGAGTTTGACCATTCTGTGTAGGTAGAGTTGCTCACACCTTTATCTCCTGTCTTCTGGAAGATTATTTGTTGAAAGTGTTAGGATTGAAAAGGGTACTCAGTCACTCCAGAAGGAATAAATGAAAATAAAATTGTGTGAAATTCACAAAAAAAAAAAAANTCTCATAAAGCACGCCAATATTTCATAAATCAGAGATTCAGAACAACATCTGAGTTTTGACCTTGGCGAGATTTGAACTTGTCACCACTGTTGGTTCTTCCAGTGTATATCCTCCCTATTAAAGAGACATGGAAAATTATTCTAAACCACCAGGTGGTCCCACAGTCAGAAAAATTACCAATTTCTCTCAGTCTTCAAGTGTTTAATTCTCTGTTCTCCTGACTGTCTTTACTGTTCTTAAAAGTAACTGGCATATGATGTCATAATTCTGAATTAATTTCTATGTCCTCTGCAACTTAAGTGGCTGAACTACTTTTGGTATATTGGTTAGGTGGAGTCCCTCCTTACCAAACCTGCCATCTCTCAATCTCATACAATTAGCTGTTATGAATATACAGGCACCTACAGACATGAATTTTTTTTTCTCATTGTATGCACACAACCATTTTTACTGTAGAGTGACTAATATCGCTAGATAATTTAAATATTTTTCAGTCAGTATATTCATAACTATAACTAAATTTGTGCATTAAATTACATTGGGTTGTTCCAGAAAGCAGCCTAGCAGTTTTCATGACAGACAGAAATAAAAGGCAATGAAATTATGCTGATTTTTAAACATAATTTTCCAGTAGTTTAAGAAGAATAAGTTTTTCATTTAAAAAAGCCAGCAGGATCAGCAGGCAACTAAGTTCTGTTTTAGTTGAAAATCAGTGGGAGGGAATATAAAGCCATATTTTTTTTCCTAAACAGAACTGGAGCAGCAGCAAAGCTAACAAGTTGTAATCAGCCAAGATTTTTTTTTAACATATCGGAAAAAAAGGTACTTTTTAAAAATCCATAATGTCCTGGTGCAAAATAACAAAGCATATTTGCTTCAAGTATTTATTCTTTCAGTAGAAAGCACAAGAAAGAAACATCTCAGGGAAGATAGAAGAGGGGATTGTAATATCCAAGTATAATTGGGGTTATTCATGTATATTTACAAAACCCTCAATAACCATCTATCTTACGCTGCATCCCTCCCAAAATATAAAGAAGCATCCTTCTGATGATAGGTGAATACTCACCAGCCTAATGTCAAGAAAACAAACAAAAGATCCTTCCAGCTCTCAGCTCAGCCTTTCTCAGTAGAGTGGAAATAGTGAAGTGGGTTTTTCAGCTTGATGCAAAGGTTAAAAAATCAGATCAATGGTAAACCAACTGTAAGAGAGAGCTCTGGAGAAATCATTACTAAAGATTGTCCTGCTAACCTCCCTTTCCACAAATGTCTCCATTGACTTTACTGGGCTTTGGAGCACACCCAGAGTGATTTGTTGCCCACTGCTCTGTCAGCTGAAGAGAGAAAATCTCTCAAATAGGCAAATCCTAGGCCACTAGGGCTCTAGGGACTAATGCCAATAATGTGCACCAGCCAGAAATTTGCTGCCTGCCAGGACACATCCACTGGAAAGACATGTTTAAGCAGATACCAAATTCTGCACTGAACTTTTGCTTCCGTTTCCAAATGGTCTCTAAGGCTATATAACTTTCTCTTTTACAGGAATTAAGAGTTACAGTGTCTGGTACAAGCATCAGAAACTAAAAGGGAGGTTGGCTCAGAGTAAAGGTTCAGGCATTGCTCTTTGCTAGGCTGTACTGTCTTAAAGAACAACGCTCAGATGTGCCAATGGAAAGGTGAACAACCCTGTGATGACACAAATTAAAACTTCTTCTCAAAATATTTCTTGCCCCTACTTATCATAAATATTTTTAACAATATACATATATATGTGTGTGTGTGTGTGTGTGTGTGTGTGTGTGTGAGAATTACATACGATCACAAACAAATGGCCAGATATTTTTTTAAATATACATCAGACTGCAACAAATTATAGGCTGAAGACACTTGCTATGAGCTCTAGGAAGAGGCAGAGGAATAAAATTGAGACTTATTTGATAGTTTAGCAGTAAAATTTAAGGACTATAAATCCAAAATATTTTTAGGATGTTAAGTTACAGGGTTATGAACAGGTTTTTGAGGTCCTTGAAAAATTCCTTGAAAAACTTCTTCATGTGATTTATCTTTATATTTTGCTCCATACTGTTTAGAGTACTTGCCATGATACAAAAGGTAGAGTATTCCTGAAAAGTGTTTAATTTATATGCAGCAGTATTTCACCCATGGTACCAACACAGTAAATGGTTGACACATTGCCCTTCATTCCACCATCAGCAACATCATGCCTTCACTGGACATGTTCTGATCCAGACCAAAATTTTACTGTCTCTGACAATTTTTTATTGAAAAGCTGGTCCATTTGCTTGTAAAAATAGCACAACAAAACTGTGAAGCTCTCTGACTCAGATTAAGTATTTCTGCTCAAGTCCATTTTAAATTTAAATTAATGTCAAACAATGTGACTATTTTTCCCAAATTTGTCTCTAGCAGAAAATTACCTGGCTTTCTGGAATATCACTGATAAATTTTAGAACATAATTTATTTCAAAAGAAAGGTAAGATTATCAAAGATTTCTATTGTTATTTTATTGTCAGAAAGAGGTCAAGAAAGACAGATGACCTGCAGATTTGATATTTGGCTGCAGCTGTTCTATAGTCTGGGGAATAATTGGCATGTAAAAGAGCATTAAACTATGGGCACTCTTATTCCCTCACCCTGACAATAGCATTTCACATCATTAAGGTGGAAGAATGACCTGCATGCCTGACCAAACCGAGCCTCAGGTCACTTCAATAATTAAAAAGATAGGTAAGATCAATAACAGCAAATGGTAACACTTTACAGCACAATGACTGGTTACATGTAGTATAACTGGCAGTAACAACTTCATATTTATTAAGGCTGGGTGAAATTAGAAAGAGGAAGAGAAAAAAACAGTAAATTGCTATTGTATACATTTGTTTTCTGGCCATCAATATTTAGCTTGTTATGGAATTTCAGTGACTCATTGATTGAATGTGGAGATGTGTAATCAGCACACAGATTTTATTTAAGCATTGATCTTTCAGTCAAAAGTCCCATAGCAACTCTCCTCGAGAATTTCTGACTTGTCAAGGCCAGGCACTAAAACTAATATAGACTGTGCTTTGTTCTACACATATGTGGATGATCAAGCAGACATCAAGACATTTCTTCAGGCAAAATGGGGTTCAGTACTCTGATTTTCTTTTTTTTTCTGGTGGAGGGGAATGAGATGTTTAAAACAAAATTTTTTTCAGACTATTAAAACCCTGTCCCTCTACTTGTTGTGAACAGTCTTCTCCCCACCTGAAGTACCATGAAGTAACAAGATCATCGGCTCAGTGTTGTATAGATACAAGACTTAACAAAAATCAACTGATTCTTCACGATTATGCAAAAATGCAGACAGCCTAATAGGATGGAGGAAATCTCTCATACTTGGGCTTAAAAATAAATACAAATTTAAAATCTCTCATTGAATATTTTTTAATCTTAAAATTAGGTTTCTTAAAAATAAAACCAGAAGGACTATTTTGACAATATTTAGAATGTACATGCATTAAAAAAGAAAATGCTAATTTTACATACCCCACAGTCAGCTTGCCTAGGCTTACATCCACTGGCTATGTGTATCACTCCATCTACATCAGCTGGCATAGATTCCAATACTGTGACTACACTGATTTTTTTACCATCTGAATCTCTTCTCCCATGTTTGTAGAAAGCAGTTTAGTGGGCAGTGCCAGGAAACTGGAGTCAGAGGGAGGCACATCAACCTACTTGTCCTGAGGGAAGATTTCTACCTTTTACCCTGGTTTCAGAGCCTGTGTTTAACCTGTTGGAGTTGTCATGGCAATAATCTTTTGCCATTAATTTAAACTGGGTTTTAAGTTGCTTGTTGTTCAGCAAAAACATCATTGTAGACGTGTAAATGATACCCCTCAAACTTTAGCCTTCGTTGGCGGACAGACCTCTCAAAACACAGTACACAGCAAAACTGTATCAAGATTAGAGAGCATAACTGGTGATAACTTTCAGTGTTATCATCCTAATAAACTTTCTGTACTTGATTAGCCTGGATAAAGAAGATATAGATCAGCCATGATAGCTGCAAAACTACAGATAAGCTGGTCATCCTTTCAAGATAAAAATGCCCATCTGTTCTGAGATTGTAATCAAGGACCCTCTGCTGATATTTAGTCTATTCCTACATGGCCTCTAGCTAATTAAATACTAAAATGAAATCCATTGTTAATGTTTTTTTCTTTTTATTTAACTCACTTCATTGTACCCACTCTGTGCTTTTTTAAAGATCACAGCACACTAAAATCCTTATGGAAGGCTATAAAAGCCACTTATACCTAGTCGTCTCACACAGTTGAAGGGTTCAGAAGCAGCAGGGTTTATAATTCACTGCTCTTTGGTGAGAACAAGAAATATACAGCAAGAAATTTGCTATAACAAATCCAAATTCATGTAATTCTATATATCGGGGGCTGTAGTTAATGTACAAATTTCCATCTGTTTTGTTTGGGTTTGGAGTTTTTTCTCCAAATAATGCTTTTAATATTTCTACTCTGGCTTCCTTTCTGGTTGACTTTGTGGAGTTTTGTTTTAGAATTTTAGGGGTTGTGGGGTTTGGTTACTTTATTTGCAAAGTTGAAAAAGACACTAGCAACATGTTACTCATCTGGGAGTGTGAATGAATAAAATTTAGGACTGAAAAGGATTAGGCGTGGAGGCGATTCTCTGACAACATTCTCTGCATCTTTGCAGAGATGTATTTGAATGAATTGTGGAAAGCAACAACCTATCCTCATTAAGGTTTCTGGTAGTACTGCTATAGTATTGCTTCTCCTCAGTTCTTCCATCATAGAGTTACTTCTGACAATGTCTGGATATATAATTTTTCCCTGTTAATTTTTTAGAATTCACTCAGTCTTCTTGATTATCTGGAGTGAGTTCTCAGTTTGCAGCACACAGAACTATTAGTAGCTTATATGCCTAATTTGATCAACTCGAATCTGTTGTGCTTTGATCTCAGGAATTTTGTAAGGTGTATTTTTTTTATCAACTCTTATGAAAATATCTTCTTGCTGTCTTTATTCAGTGCTCTATGCTGACCATTTATTCATTCATTAATAGACTACCTCCAGCCTACTTTTTTAACCTTAAAACATTTGGACTACAAGTCTTTTTCAAGTTCCAATAAATAAATTAAACACTCATTTTTCCACAGGAGGAAACCAGCATCAAATGTTGTATTTTGTATATTACTTACGCTGCTTACTTGCACTGCCACTACAACCTCTGCTATGAATACAGCTCTCTTCCACTGGAATTTAATATTCTGCATGGTGTTCTACCTCCATTTTCTGAGGTACAAGCCTACTTTGTTGTGGGGTGATTTTAACAAAGCTGTCCTGAGTGATTGAGGGCCCATGGCATTGAAATGTTCTGCCAGTTCCAACTTCTCTGTGTTGACCAAGAATATCCTTCTTTTAAGATCTCTTCCATTAATTTATTTCCTCAAAATTACACTAGAAACTTCTGTGTTTGCTGCACTGGATTTTTTTCCAGCCACTAATGTCATCACAAACAAGTTTCAAGCCCATTTTAGCGCCCCTTATTACAGTTGTTTATCAGGTCACACTTTCAAACAGCTGTCTGTAGCATGTATTACAACTTAACTTCTAGCTGTGCTTTTCTACACTACTTTTGTGTCTCTCTTTTTCAGCTTCTGTGGCTCTTCTTTATCTCAGCTCCTGCTATGCCAGGTGTCCTCTCCACATTAGTTCCAGACCTTCCAGGCACATGTGTTTCTGTGTCCCCATCTTTCTTTGGGGAGGAGGTAAAAATAAAAAAAAAAAAAGAAAAAAAAAAACCAGGAAAAATAAGGAAAAAAGGGGTAAAAAAAGGGAAAAAAAGAAAAAAAGGGGAAAAAAGCAATTTCTATGCAAGCCTTTGTACACTATTTTATCTTACCCCTACAGGCAAGCAGACTTCTAACATAGCTTTAGGAGCTTCTTGTATGCACCTTCTCTCTAGAACTTCTCCCGCTTCCACAGTGGTGAACCCAAGTGTAAGATAAGCATGCTTTCTTTGTTCCTATCCTGATTTTTCCCCTGCATTTTTTTTTCATGCATCTTTTCTTCTTATACCAATTTTCCTTGTAATTTTAATCCACTGTCTCAAACCCACCAACAAATTTCACACACTTCAGATTAATTCATTAGCGTCTGTGCAATCATACTAACGTAAATTCATCTTAAAACATCAGAACTTTCTATATTATAAAAATTTTAGCAATTTCTGAGTTCTAATGCAACATTTTTATTACAGTATTCATGAGATTTATCTTGACAGAAAAAAAAAAGAACAAGGCAATGACCATATATCATTCTAAGGACTTAGGTTTTGTAAGTGTCAAGAAATATGCAGGAAATCCAGGCAAAATATAGCATTATTTCAAGTACCAAGAGGTGATGAGCAAATTGTACTATCAGATGTGTCCAGTTGCTGCTGAGCAGCTTAGTTTATTTCAGGCAATGGGTGTTAGGTCATATCAGAGCACTGAAGACAAAAGGGACCTGCTATTTATATTCCTCTGTATGTTCAGTCACTCCCATGGCTATTTTCAAATCAGTGACAAATATCCCTCAATAGACATTTTTTTCTGCAAGGATCAAAACCCATCCCTTCTTTCTGTATGCACACTTGCACACAGCTCTTTTCCATTGCCTGACAAAAGCCATCACTGGCACCAGTGCCAAGCATTTGTGAATAATTCTGCTTGCAGATACCCAATGTACAAATTTATACTTCTGCTTTTTATAAATACTGCTTCAGCTACACCATCTGAGCATAAGAAATTAGTTCAATATAACAGCGGGTGTTGTTCAGTTGGACATAGATTCACAAAATCCTTTAAAGATTAGATTTGACTTCAACTCGACTTTTCTAATAATTTTTGTTAAGGAGGGAGGTGGAAGGAGGGAAAACAGAGTGGAAACAAATTGTTCTTACCCTACAATTAGGATTCACAGGAAAAAATAGGCTGTCCTATGTAACTTAATATTTGCTTCCCACAAATAAATTCAAATGCACTGGAAAGATGGAGATTACACATCCCTTTCATTCATCTTAAGATGTCAGGCCAGCCAACTCCATTCCTGCTGATGAAACTTTTATCTCATCAACAGCCTTTCTGTCACTTCTTAAATGTTTTAGTCTGATTTAGTCTTCAATGTAGATTATTGTTGGCTGTTATTTGTTTGTTTGTGGACTTTTCTTGCAAAAACCTACCTTCAGTGTGAGGGTAGCTTCTAGAGAATGGTTTCTTCTTGCATTCTCCTTAACTGCCTTTGATTTGTAAAGTCATTCTAAGTGTTTTAAAGCATAGATAGGAAGCAGCACTCCAGAAAAGGAGTGTACGTGATGATACTGTCATTTCTCTCATATAACTTTAACTCTGCAGTTCTAGAGTTCATTATGATCAGGTTGTCCAGGCTTCTCTGAAGCTGTTGAGAGAGAGGAGCAATTTGTCCTACTGTAAGGTGGTATGTGCAGAGATCGGTTAAAAAAAAATACAATTTGGAGCTTACACAGGCTCATCACTGACATGGGAGAGAGACCAGAAGATATCTAACTTTTCACTGCTAAAGTAACTAATTTTTGTTCTTTTAAATTTTAATTTCATTACTCAGCTTGCACAGACACATTATCTCTTCTATAACTTGTTGTAACCACACATTTGTCCTGAAACCTCATTCTATCTATCCACACAGTTTCCTAGAAACTTTTCTGCAAATAGATTCTTGTTAGAAATAATAGGGAAAAGAGCAAACAATCTGGCTGCTAGCCACATTATCTCTCTCAAAGGCCATTTACATATATGAATTAACAGTGCAAATATTTCTTTCAAGACTTGAACACTTACACATTATTCTTGTTGAAAGACAGTGCTGCAGGTTAGTGCTTTCCACAACCACACATGTTAAGTCTTCACTGATGTGATGCTTTGCTGTTCTGCCCAGTAATGGGCTGAGCCAGGGGTACTGCAGAGCCATGCCACTCCCTGGAGAAGTCAGTGAGTTTCCAAGGCAGAAGCAGCAGGAACACATCACCTAAATGGCCTGATGCTATGAAGGTCCATCTCCTGTCTGGGCCCTGACAGCTCTGCTGAGCCTCTGATGGCATTCCTGTCTACTGAAAACAGGACAGGGTCATGTGCAGGACATGAAAAGTGAAGGTAACTGAGCACTTGAAGGTTTCCAATGTGGCCATTTTTTAGTTTTAGAAAAGAAATTGTAAGAGTGCAACCTTGGTAAATGAGAATAAAAATCCAGTAATATCAGATTGGGTGTTATGAGGCTCACAAACAACTGGAGAGACTAAAAGTGAATTAGGTATCAGGCCCTGAATTACTGGGAGCGGGCAGGCAGAGGGATGTGATGATTGATGAGTCGAAGACAAAAGGGTGGTTTTTGGATACCAGGATGCAGAAGCTAACCAAAGTATTTTTCATCTCAGAGTAGTCTTCAGTCCTGCCTAGTCTTTTGTGCTACAGTTGTCAGTGCCCAACTTTAAGATGATTAATTTCTTTTAAAATATAATTTTAGTCACTGTGCATTTTTTCTTTTTCTTTTTTTTTTTAACCGGTGACAAAAGCTAAAATTCTTCCCTGACCATTACTGGTACTATAATCAGCTTATGTCCTGAAATGTAGGATTTGATTATCCTTATTATCTTGGCTTTCATAGCTATAAAAATGTTATTAGTGATCATAAAAGTATCTGCCCCTTTTTACTCAAGTCAAATCATTTTAGATGGTTACCTCCTGTGGCAGTGTACTCAGCAGGTCAAATATATATTGCGTATCTGAACAGAACTTTATGGTCCACAAATGAGGTTTAAAATTTCACAAATCTCATGAGAGCAAGGCTTACTAGTGATTTTGATAAGTAATTCCTGCTTGCTTGAGGATGATAAGGGTAGTGCAAGAATGCTTCATGATGCTATATTTAGTTCTTGATGAGTTTTAGGCGAATCCTTGAGATTCTGAGGTGCTATATTTATTTAAGCTACTGGAGAGTAAGACCAAAAAACTGAGTTATCCTAAAGGAACTTGATATTGCTCTTCATTTTCCAAGCCTGTATCTATAAAGGCATATCATACTTGTAGGCAAACATCACTCCTGACGCCCTGTGGGGGTGAGCTTGTTGCCAATTTTAGGAGCTCCCTAAACACAGACAGAACCTAGCTTAGAAAGGAGGCATCATTTATTCTGCACAGAGTGCAAGGTGGAGGTTCCACAAATCGAGAGCACCATGGGGTAAAAAGTTACATCTTTTATGCAGTGAACATTTTGACATGAACCCACCTATCTAATACATATTATCCACCTACTTAATGCAGATATACTTGTGTGACACAAAGTTCTTTCATTTATTATGCAACTTCTACTGTAGAAGTTATCTGATGACATTAACTATGTTTACAAAACATGAGAAAATTACATCAATTTCTTCTGTAGAAGTTATCTGACGACAGCAGTTACTCTTACAGGTGAGAAGATTCAGCCTGGGGACGAATAATTCAGCTTGAAGAGTTGGGCCATTTTGGGTGTCAGAATAAACACCTCGAATTTAATTTTCACAGTAGCTCCTTCTGACTTTAGACACTGATGCCGAGGAACAATTGTTTCCCGTTTTCTTTTAACTGAGAAAAAGCTAAAATCTGTTGCAGAGCAGCAGTGTCAAGACAGGGCGGATTGGTGCGAAGGCATCCTTCCCCGGCGGGCCGGGACGGCAGCTGAGGCCGTGCAGCGGCGGGGAAGGGTTAAACGCGGCGGCAGAGGAGAATTAATGGCCAGTGTCAGAAACAGCAAACAGCGTTTGAGAGGCCAGAAGCCCGCTGGGCACGACCCCGAGCTCTGTCCGAGCCGCGGCCGGCGCGCTGCCGGGGGGGGCGCGGGAGGGCCCGGGCGGAGCGGAGCGCTCCGAGCGCTGACCTCCGGCGGGATTTATGGACTGCCGGCTCTGCCAGCTCCCCGGGGCTCGGATCGCCGCTGGAAGCCCTATTGATTACACTTTAGTCTGCGAGGACCGGCTGGCAGCGCCGGCTCCAGCGAAACGCGGGCCAGCTCTCACGCGTTATTAGGTTTGGCATAATTCTAAGAGGACGCATAGGATGGTTTTATTTTACCTGGCAGCCGTGACATCCACTGATATAAAGGATATAATCACAGAAACTGAGTAAGATATTAATGTGGAATTTTGTTCAATAATTCTTGGAGCTCCGGGCTGGAACTATATACACTGCTTTCTAACATGTCGCCATTTAATTTAGCATCCAAAACACTCTATCTATGCATATTTTCTCAATTTCTGTCAGATGAAGCTCTGTAAAAAGGGCTATAAAAAATTCTGAGTACAGTGACCAGAAATACCAGAAGGAAGTATGATTCTTTAACCACTTAGTTAACTTCTATTTATAAAATCAAAGAGTTAGATTTTTGTTTTGGTTTGTTGTTGTTGGTTTTTTTTTAAGAAGACACATGGATAAATGTAGTTTAATTAACATTAATCTGTAATGTTTATTGTAACTCTGTTTTATTTACATATTTCCTTTCAATTGTGAAGTCATTAGTTAAAAAAGACTTGTTAAGCATCTGCAAAATTGAAAGTGGGTGAATATTAACAATGACAATCTTCGTACTCGCTGAGTTCCTGAAAAATGTGGGTTTAAAAATAAAATATATGATCTCTGTTCCAAATCACAACTTCTCTGACATCAATTTAGGTCTTAATATCAGCCTGAACTCCTACATGATCTTAGAGAAACACCATTTAGGTGAAAAATCATTTAAAAAATTGCTATCATTATTTGAGAACAGCAATAAACATCACACATGCTGTTTACTTTATCACTCAATTCTCAGCACAGTTTGTCAGTGCTGACCAAGGCAGTGAAAACATTTAGTTAAAGAAAGAGAAAGACAATTTTTGAAGCTTTGTTCATGCAAGCAAACAGTACAGATGCTTGTCAGCTTCCAATCACTGCTGCACAAATGCACCCATTCCTGAGCTTTTGGGGGGCCTCATGCTGGGGCAGGGGCACCAGTCTTGGTGGCACCTCACTTGGCAGTCCAGTTCTACAGTGGGGGAAGGGATAGTGCCCACAAAGCCTACCAAAGAAAAAATGTCTGCAAATTTGCTGTGTGCTGTTTGCTGTGTGCTGTGTCCTGCCTTACCCTAAGCCAGCTCTGCACATTTCAGAGCTTCCTGGGCGAGGAGGCACATGGGTGACCCAGCTCCCTCAGCTATGCAGCCAGCAGGCTCACATTAGCCTGCTCCTCAATCCCCCAAGCCCCGCAGTAAAGATCCTTATACAGCATAAACTGAGGAGAAGAACTTTTTTCCTCCTATTTTTCAATTAATAAGATAAACAGAAATTGTTTGAAGGAAGGTAAAAAAAAAAAGCCAGTTATGTTTAAATTGTCCGATCTGATTTTGCCCTGCCTTGTAGTCACTTTCCAGTGATTTAGTGAAAACAGCAAATAAAGGACCAGCTTTCCAGAAAGTTTGAATTATAGCTAATTGTGTTAAGTTAATTTTGGTCTTATTGAGCCCATAGCACACTTTATTGATTGTAAACAGAGTAAATTTAAAAGCCAAACCATAAAAGCCTCAAGTCTACAGAAAGAAACACTATATGTATGCTTACTAGCAGTGTATCTCTCATCCTAATTAAAACAAAAATACTCTACTAATGGTGTGGGGGCCTTAAAAGGTGTTGTTCAGAGATGGTGAGATGTTTGCGTTTGACTGAATAACACAGCTGAACCACATCATCAGCAACTGTTAAGAGATCTGGATTTGCTGGAAGGAGCATCCAGTTGTGGCTCATAAGGATCTGAACCATGATAACTAAAGCATGAAGGAAAGATTCCCCATGATGTACTCCACTGTGTTTCATCCCAGAGCAGGAGTTCATATTGTCTGCTTTTCAGTGAGAAAGCCTGACTCAAATTTTCCAACATATTTTAAGGCAACAATTCACCTAAAAGTTAATATTTATGCAAACAACATTTTTGGTTTGTGTGCCAGATAGAACATTTAAACACAAAAGGAAGACAACTTTTCTGATCCTCATTATGACAATAGTTATTGTAGAGTTTAATTTTGGAGGAACATGTCATTTTCCATATGTAATCCCAGCAGCATTGGGTTGCATCATATGGAGTACCCAGAGATGACAGCCATAACTGAGGATAAGCAAGTCAGATTCAGACTGCACCAGATAAACTGGCCTACCTCACAGCAGGACAACTCAAGATCTGTTGATAAAATTGCATGTCTTATTCTGTTCAAAACTACTAAGATGAAAGTAGAAACCACTTTCCACAACACACACAAAAATTTTTATTCTTCTAAAACTGACACATAATGGCATTATCAACCACTTTGTGTCAGGGTGTTACATAGCACATAGGTGAAACTTGCATCTCAGTTTCAAAAGTAACATCAGCGTCTAAAGGAACTCTTTTTTAATTAAAAAAAGAACTATGGCATGCAAGAAAATGGTCTTATGCAAAGAAGAAAACTGGCAATGTATTTTGAGTAGCATCCAGAATGCATTAAACTTTTAATTCTTGCATTGCAATACAGATAAATGGCACAAAAAATGACACCTACCAGGAAAAATTCTGTTTCTAAGGCACAAGGCAAGTTCCTTCTCTGAGGTAGAAGGCTGTTGTACCACACAGAGAGCAGCAATTTACCAAGGCCACTTTTCTTGTTGGTGAAAAAATTGAACATATTTGTTAAATTTTGCACTGAAGCAAAACATATTGAAATGATGCTGTAATGATCAAGCTAATGGCACTGCAGATTTAAATGAAAGTTTCCTCTTGTAAAAATAGGAAACACATATGAAAGGTGTAATATAACTGAGCACCTCCCCTGAGCCTCCAAAAAGTAAAGACTGCAGCAAACACCAACAAACCAAGCTGATGTTTGCCCCTTGCTCCTACTGGAGCTCAAAAATGTGAAGAACATTTATATCCGAACTTCATCACATGGATCAAAATCATGCTAAAAGTTACTGATGTACAGAACCCATCAGGGAAGCACTGGCTTCAGAGCTCACATTTCCACACTGAGGCACACAGTTTAGCCCCCACAATAGTGCAATACCCTGGGTAGCATCACCTGTTCTCCCAGTCATGGGACAGCCACATGTAAGGCACTGAGCAGAACACTCACCGGATAAAAAGTCTATGTCCACAATTTGAACAACCCCATCAGGTCAGTCAGAGCTCAATAAAAGTGAGGAGATTTGTATGTCCAACAACCAAATGCACTGATCTGAAAATTAAATCCACAGTGAAACTCTTCAGAGGCAAGCAAAGTGTGACCCAGCTTGACCCATCTGCCTCCAGTTGGCAAGCACATATTTAAACTGAATTAGAGGTGAATTGCAGTCCATATTTTTTAAGAAAGCAAAACCTGTGAAGCCCTAGCTATCAACAAGCCAAAAATGGTTCTTCTAAAATGAAATTTTTAAAAAATAAAAGGGAAAGAAAAATAAATAAAATTTTGCATGGTAAATAACTGCACAGTGTAATGAAATTTCTATTTGCCTGTTTTGAGGCTAAAACTTTTTACTAGAATGCATCTGGGAGCTCTGAATTTAACCCTTTCAGATGGCAAGTGCTGTTCACTTCGTTTAAAACATAAATGTCAGTAGGTAACATGAAGGCTTGCTGTAAATCAAACCTGCACTGTATAAAAACTGTTATTTGTGTCCTAATGGGTCAAACAGAAGAGGTGCCCTCTCTAAAAGAGCTGGATACCAGATTCCCCTTTCATTGATCGAGGTTTCAACTCTGGGTGCTTGAGTTTATGACAAAAGAGTTCACAACACCGCTGGCAGGAAGTCGATAGTTTGATAGATACCCTTTGCAGTTGGTCCTGTCTCCAGCACTTTAACCACGCTTTCACTCTGACAGTTATTACTGCTGCAATAAATTCTTCAGTAAAACAAATAGGCTCTCTGAAAATGTATTAGCCCAGGCACACTATTTTACTTAATATAACTGCAAGTCTTAAACAGGTAACTACTATAGTAAATAGGCCAATATATTTAGAAAGAATCATGTGTGTGTGCGTGCGTTTACAGTAAGTTACCTAAAGTTCTCTTCAGATCAGATTGCACAGTATTTATTACACCTTCAGGTTATACTTTTAAAATTCACAGAGTAACTGACAGTAGCAGAGGCCTTTAAAATCCATTTTATAAAATGCTGTAAGAATTCTCACATGGTTTTCAAAATTGCCTGGATGAGTTTGCAGCCTAAATCCTTACAGTGACCCCTAGATCCTTTGGTACTACTGAAAAACTGTACTCATTGTACTCATACTTGGCATTAAATGATGCTTATCTTCTAGAAATCCAAGTACTGTGGCCATTATTTTAGAGGATGCTTAATAGCAAATGGCAACAGGTTCTGATTGGATTGGGCAGGGAGAGCAACTGTGTCCAGAATTCTTCACTGGAGGCCATAGACAGCAGCAATTCACTCACTCTACATTTCCCTAGGCCATGTGTATTAGGAATGTTAGTCCCAAAGGAAATCTCCACAGACTTTGAATTTTGAATTCTCATCATCTGTATTTCATGGTTTCATCAAAACAGTTTCTAGGAATATCTGCAAACATTTGTCCATTGCCATCAATAATAATAGGCAATATGAGATATGTGTTATTGTGTTATTGATATTCTTCTGCGTTGTTTGGTTGCACTTTTTTTCCATCTGCATTCATTAGCAATTTTCATCAGACATGGAGATTAATATTAAAACAATTTATTAGCAGCTAAATCAATTTTTCTCCACTTACCCCACAGTCAGAGAGAAACTGTCTACATACAGAACCCTTCAGCACTCCTCTCTACATCCACCGACTTTGTGTCACTTAGGGGAGATGTCTTGAGACATCTATCCTTCAAGATTAAATGCATCCCTTCTGAGTGGCAGTTGCCACAATTGAAGTAAGCATTTACTGCTAGTGCTCAGCCATGCAGCTAACTGCTCTGTGGCTGTGGCCTCTCAAGGTGTAGGACATTCATGGGGGAACACTGGTAATTTTGTTTTACCCTGCAGGCATGCAGTTTCTGGCTACATTGTGAGGAAATATCGTTGAGTCCATGCTGAGATTGCTGTTCCTGCTGCTCAGAGCTCTCATGAAATGAACTAAAAGGATAAGAGCTCTCTTGACCTTTAAAGTCCACTTATTTAGGGTGATGGATCTCCCAGACATTTAAAAAAAAATAAATCCCAAGCCCATTAGAAAACAAGTGAGGATTGGCTGAATAAAGTGATCAAAATTCCATCTGTTAGAACAAAGAGAAAATCTGTGTTTTAAAAAAAGTAGAAGTGGGTTGGCAATTAAAGTTCATTGCCACAACTTTATCACTAAGAGCTACTAAGAGTCTCTCTACTTCTTCCCATTCTACTTCTGCAGCAACAAGAAGTTGTTTCTTTTCACTTCTTTGATGTCCATTCTGTTGGGTTTTTTTGTTTTATTTTTTCAAAACCAACCTGTCTTCCTTATTACCAGTTATGAAACCAACCAAAACATTGGCTTGTGTAAAATATGCTGGTGAAATGATGCAGAAAAAAACAGATTCAGTCAAGTTCAGATATAAATCCTGGGATAATTTTTATGACCAGAAATCAAAGCAAAATATTATCATGGGGGAAGAGGGAAAAAGTTAGCAAAACCCTTAGTGTCCAGGGTTTGATCAAGCTGACTAGATAATATTCTAAAACCGAGGTTAATTTCCCAAATATTGCGTCCCTCTGTCTCAAAGGAAGGTTTTATCTTTCCTCCACCCCACATCTGCTCAAGGAGAAGCAGGATCCACTTTCCATGCAGTTAATACTTTATTTACCAAAGTAGAAGGTTCTTAGACAGTAAACCATTTTGCTACTCACCAACAATTATGTGAATATGCTGTCTAAGTTACTCAGGTATTTGCCAGTTTAACCACTTCTGCATCTGTGCCCTGACAGAAACCCTGAATTGGTTTGTGGAAGATTTGAAGGAGCTGTGACTGTTAGAGGTTCCACAAGAAAATAACTCCACACTGGTCAAACATCTTGCTCTTAGAGATTCCCAACAAGGAAAAAAAGTGATGTGGCCCTAAAGGAAAAATAGACAGCAGACTCTTCTTTTTGTGTATTTATCAAACAGATGAAAATAACATCTGACAGTGGCATGGAAAGGTTTGCAACACTAACCTATTTAATTTTTCTAACAGCAGCATTTTTAGTTGCTGCATTTCTCAACTGAAAGTTCATTTGAATTTAACAAGGTGGAATTCAGCTCTTTCAGTCTTGGCATATGATAACACGGACCTGAACAGAACCACAAAATACTTTGCCCCCTTTTATGTTCACATAAATGGCACTATTGTTTCTGATAGCCCATACCACTTACACTGCCATGTATGCTCCAGACAGAAAAGATGGAAAGCACAATAGGAACCTCTGGTAAAACTATAAACAGACTGAGCCAGGGATATCAAAGCAGGAAGGGAGCAACCATGCTGGGTCGGAACAAAGTTCTATCAGGCAGTGCAGCCCACAGAGAAGCTGATCATTTAAGCAGAAACAAGTAGGGTTCAAATCATCAAGGCCCTCCTCCCCAGTGTCCAGCTCTGTATTAATATGAAGGATAACAGAATGACGTGACACAGAACCTGGTGTAAAAAAATCTGAAATATAGAAGCTATAGACACCCACCAGACAAGAAGATAGAAAGAGAAAAAACAAAACAAAAAAAGCCTGATGGCACTGAAAAAGACTTTCCTTGTAAAACACAAGGTCAAGTCCTACAGTAGAGGTTGGGCCTTTTTCAGCACCACTGAATCTCAAATCTGTGGCAGAATCAGTGGAAGGCTGAGAAAATCTCCACCATTGTCAATGCAGTATTTATAGAGAATAAGTTCCTGTGTAGCATATGATGCTCTCCTCTGGTGTGAAAAAGGAGTCTAGAATAGCATCAGAAACATCTGGTTTATGACAAGAGAAAGAATGCTACCAAAATGAAAAGGTGTCTGAATCACCCCATAACCTCAAGTTTAAAAAAAAATCTGATCATTACCAAATGAACAAGGATGAAGAGTAGGCTCAACAAGGGCATCCAAGATTCTTCCAGTTAATACTTTCCCAGGCACCGACTGTTTTCAGTATTGGGACTCCAGACCTGAATGTGATTTCTACATATTTAGTGACCTTCAAAGGATTTCCCTTTCATAAAGTTTCCAGTCACAGAGCCAGGACATGGGCTGCATCAAGAGAGGAGTGACCAGCAGATTGAGAAAGGGGATTCTGCCTCTCTTCTCTGCTCTGGTGAGACCCCTCTGTGAGTCCCACATCCAGCCCTGGGGACCTCAGCACCGGAAGGCTTTGGATCTGTTGGAGCAAGTCTGGAGGAGGTCACCAAGATGATTCTGAGGGAAGAGCAACTCTAGTAGAATTGGTATTGTTCAGCCTGGAAAAGAGTAGGCTTCATGGCATCCAGAGTAGGCTTCATGATGTCTTGAGTAGGCTTCAGGATATCCTAACTGTGGCTTTCCAGTACCTAAGCACAAGGTACCTAAGTACAAGGAATATGGAAAGACTTTTTACCAGAGTGTGTAGTGACAGGACAAGGGGAAATGGCTTCAAACTGAACTCGAATAGGTCTAGATTAGATATTAGAAAAAAATTATTCACTGAGTGGTTGGTGAGGCACTAGAACAGGCTGCCCTGAGAAGTCATGGATGCCTCATCCCTGGAAGCACTCAAGGACCGGTTGAGTGGGGCTCTGAACGACTTGGTCTAGTGAAAGGTTTGGAGCTAGATGATCTTTAAGGTCCCTTCAAAGCCAAGCAATTCTATCATTCTATTCTTCTAGGATATTATGTCAGTCCCAGACACACCTCACCCCCCTCCAGTGCACCAGTATGCTCTCCCACATTTCTGCCTCCAAGGAAGAAGGTACTACTTAGCACCCTTGATCACACTAGACAGTGTGGAAACTGGAATTTTAATGAAGAGATACAGCAGTGAGGCTGTGTGCTTTGCTTCTCCATCAGTAGAAAGTGAAGTGAAGCAGTAATGTTGCCACTGTTTAATCTGTGTATTTAGATGCACGATCAGCCAAGATTTAGACAGTGTTTTACTTCTGCATGCAGACACAATGCTCCTTGGAAGGGTGTACTCTGTGTAGGAGAAAGTGTGAGTAGGCATGTCTGCAACTGACTGAGGCTCTTGCACCTTAGACTTTCAGTCCTTTTGGACCAAGTCTCTCATTTGTTTTATACATGCATTTTGCATGAAACAATAGATTCCACTGTCTGTGGTAGCTGCTAAGTAATAGTGGTGGAAATTCAATCAAATCATAAGAATGGATACACTCTTCACAGAATGGTCATGGTTTCCTTTAACTATCCAAAACCAACACTTCATAACACAGACAAATACTTGGAATCATCCTTCTTTTCACAAGAATTCCTTTGTTTAACATAGGAACTTGAAGCTGTTTCTGATGGATTAATTCTTGAGAACTTGATATATAGATTTAGTATTTTTCCTCATTCAAGTCTTTTTATTCATTCACACAGAGTCAAGTTGGAAGAAACCAAGAGCAGAATTACTAAACAGATTTTCCCCTGTCACTAATATTTTCTCTTGATCTTTTCCATGTCCTGTCCTGCTTGCAGAAGACCAGTACTCTTGCCCAGTCTTCCCAGTAGGAGACAAACTTTGCTGTTCACATCAAACATCAGCATATTGATTTTTCTTCTCTTTCCATGGAGTTTTCTCTATTCAGTCACACTGCTGCAGAAAACCGGACCTTGGCTCTTTCCCCAGCCACACTGGACACATATTTGCTGACATGTCGTTTCAATTAGACTACCCAAGAGCTGCACAGAAACAGGAAACCACTCTCAACCTCAAACCAATCCAGACACCGGAAACCAGGGGTAGACAGAAGTGAGCTGCAGCTTCATTAACAACAGAATTTGTCAGAGCAGCAAAAAGCAGTACTTGCAGAAGGACAGCAGACCTTGGGGGAGGTACGCCGTTCTGAAAGTCATTAGTTAAACCCATGAGTTAAATCCTTCCCACTTTGCTGTCTCAGACCCATTTCAACACACAAAGGTAGCACTAGCCATCAGTGGCTAGAGGCTCATCTTCACTGAAGTCACACACAGTAACATGTTAATTGCAATGAAAGGACACACAAACCTCTTCAGGTCCCCTTGGCACAGTAGCCAGGCCATTAGGGAGCTCAGTGAGGAAGAAACATAACCAGCCACTGAGAAAGATACAGCTGTGGCTAGGCAGCTCTCTAGTGAACTAGAATGTCTCATACCATAGTTAGCTTACAAGTAGCAAAACCACTACATTACACTGCCTCCTGGAATGTAGATATACTCTAGAGATGAACAGGAATACTTGGGAGGAAATCACTGTCATTCTCACATAATCATCTCTAGTGGGTTCTTCAACCCAGAAACTAAATTTGGCATGTAATATATACAAAGTTTATTTTTCAAAATAGACAGTTTTCAACCTAAGAAACCACCTCACTGAAATTTTTGCAAAAAATCAGTACATTGCTAATTCTTTTGCTGAAGCAGTGTTTTTAGGGAATATATATATATATATATGTAAATAAATTCTAAGTAGTGTTTCTGGTGGACTGCAGATCTGGCAAGATTGTGTTGCAACCTAGAAAGAACAGATGTCAGTGATGATACAAGTAGCAGAGCATGGGAGGCAAGTTTTCAAGCATTGCTTAAGAAAAGCAAAAGATGTATAATGGGAGCGATGTCTTCATTATCAACATCCTTCCACCTGACAGTCTGTGCACGTGCTGCAAACTCATATGATTTATCAAGACATCAGGAGTGGCACAGCACAGCTAGCCTCTTTTCTGGCTTTGGACTTTGGAAGTCTGGTGCCTGATTGCTTGTTTGACTCATAAAGTAATGAGTGCTGTTATTTGTTTGCTGATGGGTGCTCCTCAATATATAATATAATTTATAACTTGATTAATATAGTGTAAAGTATAATATATGTATAATAATATGTATTACAATTTAGCACAACGCAACCTTGATACCCAAAGCAGAGGAAGGTGGAAGAATGTCTTCTTCTTGACTTACAGCCACCAGTTCCGTGGTATAGACTGTGCAAGGCACACCAAAAGGCACACTCAACTCCCAGAAGCCTTCACCATTCTGCAACAAAGATTACTCTGTCATTAGCAGCCATGGGGAGCTTTAGCTGCACAGCAGGACCTGGACCCAGGCCTAATTCCATGGTTTGGATCGCAGTCCAACAGGTATTAGAGATGAGAGGCCATTCAGAAGGACCACATTTTTTCTGAGATATGTAGTCAGACTGGCATCTAGTGGGATTTCGAAATGTGCCTAGGAGCCTAACTAGATTTTGGAAACCTCCTTTTAGCACTGATCAACAGTTTTTTGGGGGCTAAAATCTTCCAGGCTGGCACGTGGTTTTGATTTGTAGTCAATCTTCTGCTAACAGAGCAATTCAAATCTAAAGTTTCAGTTCTTGTTTCTCTCTTTACTTGATTTGTTTTTTTATTTGGAAAAAAATGAAAAAGGCTGTTTTGCTCTTGGACAGAGCTAGGAGTGGCAGCTGAATGTGGTAAACAGGAGACAAATGCATCAGCTAACAAGGTTTTTTTTAGAAACTTCAAGTATCACTTGAGAGAAGATTTGGCACAACATGTTTTTATACAAGTACCACGTGTTGGATAGTTTGGTGTGATTATGTTCTCAGCAGACATAGAGAGTGACAATACATGCTTTACCTCTCATTTCACTGGGAAGATAGCCCTCCAGATGACATGACAGCACTGATGTTGCTGATCATCTGACACCCAAATGATAATTTACTGAGACTTTTATTGAGCTGACCTGTGTCACAGAATGACATTAAAGCCTATTGGTTATCACTGTTTCAATGAAGAGACTTAGCCTGACACAGGTGTCTCAGGATTATTGAGTTTGGGTAAAAATATTGAGTACTTTGATGGTGGTTCATCTTCACATGCAAATCAGATGGGAAAGAAAAAGCGTGGTCATAACTAGAAACATAGTCAGAAAAGAACATGGATGTTTGGTACTCATGCAGAGAGCATCCATTTGTAGATTAGGTATTTCTTCTAAGCCCTTTATTCAATTAAACACCCTTCAACTGGCAAGAGACAGTCTTCATAAGATTCTTATGTTGAGAAATAAAAGCAGTTAAATACTTTCATTTTCATTTTATTTTTATTCATAACAATCTAAGTTGGTTTTAATTAGGAAAAAGTTTGTTCACTGGCATTTTTTTTAAAGTATCAGTTTGTATTGCATCTCTTGATGTGGGATGTTATATTAAATTATTCATTTTTACAGAATGGAAATTAATTATTGTGTATGAAATCCCAAACACATATGGTCACAGTGCTGGTTAGATCTGCCTCCTGCTATGCTTTAGAGATTCAAATTTGGAGGTAGTATGTTATTTTCCATGCCAAGACCACCTATGGTTTTCAAGATATAAGTATCTGAAAATTAGCATTTTCACACTGAGCACTTGTTCCAGCTTTATTATACATTGACGACTACCATCTTGTAGCTACATGTACTCGAAGGGATGTTAGCAATCTATAAATGCAATTTAAGTTCTTCAGAAATTCACTGACTGACTGCATTTTCTACATCTACCTTTAGCACCATGTAACATCAATCTCTTCTTTTGAAATCTTTCAGAATGTCTTTTGACTGATAGCAGTGATTGGCATTAATTAATTTCAAGGGTCAGTTGTGAATGATTGGTTTGTCATGGTCGAGGACTGAATTATATACGATCAGGAGAGCGTGCTGAAATGGTCAGTCAGTCAGTGAAAATCAAAGAACATAAGTTCAGATGGAAAAGAATTCACAGCTCTGTTTATGAATGCAGCCAAGCCACTTTACATCTGAAATTAAGGGGTTTTGGTCTTGAATCTACTCTTAAGGAAATAGCCCAATCTCTAACTGAATTTTTGGCAATAAAATGTATTAAAAAAAAATTGTATTTCTTTCTGTGAATGTCAAGTAAAGTCCTACTAAAAAGATTCAGAAAAGCTGTTCTTTATTATATGTTTATAAAAGAAAATCAGATTAATTTCTGTTATTATATAATAAATTTTTCTGTTTCTTAAGTCTTCATTAATGTATCTACATCACGTGCTATCAAAAGGAGAAAGATTCCAGGAGACGCAACAAAAAATAATGACCCCTGTTGGGTTGTTTTTCGGGTTTTTTTACTTTACATTCTGTTTTGTTTCCCCGGCAGTGTGTAACTAAAGGGAGAGTGGAAAAAAATATTATTAGATGCACAGAATATGCTTGAGGGAACAATATCTTTTTCCAAAAAAAGGGTCACTCGTGATTTTTTGTTAATTTATATGTTGATAAAGGTTTACCTTGAAAGTATTCTAATGAAACAAATCAATGAAGGATCATTGCATGCAGCTTTTATAACAATGTAGTAAATACTTGAACTCATATGTCAGTACCTAAGGGAACTTACGGAATAGCCATATTGGGAAATATCTTAGTAGATAAGTATTTAGAAAGCTACCGACTGCTGATGGCCAAAATGGTAACTCAATTTACTCACCTTAATATCTCAGTTGGTGGTGGTACAGACAAACAATTATTCAATAACAATATAATTTAAAAAAATAATAATTAAAATTTATTTTATGTATCTTACAAACATTCAAGACATAAAGATGCAACATTTATCAATCTATATAAGCTCTTGATTCACTATCTGAGAATATCCAGCATTTAGTGCAATACATTTTAATACACAGGAATGATATCTGGACTATGCACAGGATCAAAAATCAGATTGGGTAGATTTTACTTCTCTGCAACTTTCTTACATTCAAAACTTGAATGATATTTCTAAGAAAAATTAAGGCCAAGACAGTGCAAAGAGTCTTGGTATTCCAACAAGTCTGAAGAGTAAATACTTTCCTCTTCTTTTATCATAAAGACGAAGGCCAACAGTCCCTACACAGTAGGATAAAATTTTTATTTTATAGGATGAATCTAAACCTTTGAACAGACAAGAAGATACTGATGGGCTAGATTAGACTTTGGGCTAGTCACCTTGAGTATTTGGGGGCTTTTAGAACAGCAGTCCACTCAACGGGAAAGTTTAAGTGATTAAAGATTTAACAGTAAACTAAGGTGTAACAGGTACAGGAGATGAAAGACAATGTAGCTCTGCAGTAGAAGCATGCAAACCACAGCTATGGACAGCTCTTTTAAATATATTCTTAGTGCTACCCATGCAAATTAGCACAGCCTACATATCTAAGGATTCATCAGAGGACTGTGAAAGGACTACCTGATGCAATTGTTTTCATCCTGTGCTATATTCTGTCATGCATGAGCATCCTAGCTTATGAAAGCTTACAGGAAAGAAGAAAAGAAAACCCAACATGCATGTTCTACTCAAAAATGAAGAGGCTGCTTTGCACTGATATGTGTCACCCAACTGAACACACAGATAGACCCAGAGTACTGGCCAAACATCCCTGGCAGAAAGCACCACTAACTTGGCACGCACTGGGACCATGTGAAAGTCATCAATAGCATGTCACAGGATTCAGTCTTGCCTTTGCAGATTCAAGGAACATTTCACAGTGGCACCAAGAGCTGCAGCTCCAGGAATCAGAGAACCTGCCTGTGAAAAGCATGCACATCAGGAAGCAGCATCACTTCTGCCTTCTCTGTAGACAACACAATAATCAGGTGATTATTCTTCAGAACCATCAATCAAAAGCATTCTCAGATGAACGGATCTTAAATATAAACTAAAAAGCCTGGCTTAAGTAAAGCCACTTTAAATATTCATTTTGGCTACAAAAGGGCTTGGAGTCAAGATTTGATATGAACTTTTTCATTATCATGCAAGATCTATGGAGGTAAGGTGATGTTTCATGGTGCATTACTAATACTGAACTCATCAGTGCTAGTTCTCCTGATCTTATTCAAGTTTTGCATTATTAGTGTTTTCAGTCATCGATGACAGATTCAAGAGAATTCTAACATAAAAATCTCACTAATCTTTATTTAAATTAGCTTCTTTTGTTTGTTTAATGGCAATTCTAGCCATAGCATTGCTGACAAAACTCTGAGTATATGTTCTAAATGCAATCTCTGGGCTAAAACTCCATTAGAAGAACACAAAATAGTTTTCTAGTACATCTTGTTGACTATAAGATGGTTCTATGAGGCAGGATCTTTTGAGGATAGTAATGTCACCATTACCTTGCCACAGAAATGGGAATAGTCCAGTGAAGTGCAAAATTTCACAACATTTCACTCTCAAGAAGCCATATGAATGGGGCCTATGACAGTGAGTGGCACCTCAGTGTTCTCAAGAATGTCATGGCACACACATATAGCATTGTTTGTAATAAAAAATTGTAAGTATGATAAATGCCAGCTCTTCCCATCTGCTTCTCAAATCGAAACAGATCAAATTTCTTAAAGGTGTTGAGCCAAAAGTGGACCTTCTGTATTTGTAAACTAAACTGGATATAAATTGTTTTCTTTCTATTGTCACAGTTATAAATTATATCCTTTTTAGTTTTAAAAACATAGAGTCCACTGTCATCATAATAGTGTCATAATACAGGTGCATGTCATAACAGAGGTACATGGTTTTCATTACCAATAAAGCTAGAAGTGGGTGTTATTTATTAATCCAATAGCACCTAAATTTCCAGCTATGCTAAGTTCTCAAACAGACTAGGATCTGCACAAATATAGTACTTCCAATCTGTGTATGGAAATCATGCCATCAATAATCCCACACATTTAGAATATTCAGTAAATACCAAACTTCTGTTAAAGAATCAAAGATGGACAGCAATGCTAACGAATATGGAATGAAGAGAGAACCAGAATTGCAAACCATCATGGACATCATTGATAAAACAGGTGAAGAAAAGTTAAAATAACTAAGCAGGGTTTTTTTCCAGAGTTAAGTTGATAGAGAAACCAGTCGTCCTTTCAAAAAAGTTGGGACATCATTTATAACAGGCAATTCTGTTCTTGAGATCTCTTATATACATTCCAAAGTATTTAAAACTTGTGAGACCCCACCTGGAACACAGCACCCAGCTCTGGGCTCCTCAACACAGGAATGACAAGGAGCTGTTACAGTGGGTCCAGAGGAGGGCAACGAAGATGATCAGAGGGATGAAGCACCTCTCCTACAGAGACAGGCTGACAGAGCTGTCAGGTGATCAGTGTGGAGAAGAGAGGGCTTCAGGCAGAGAGAGACTTTTTATACAAGCGGACAGTGACAGGACACAGAGAAATAGTTTTGAACTGAAAGAGGGCAGGTGTAGATTAGATATCAGCAAAAAATTCTTTACTCTGAGGATGGTGAGGCATTGGAACAGGTTGTCCAGAGAAGTTGTGGATAACCCATACCTGGAAGTGTTCAAGTGGATGGGGCCTGAGCAACCTGATCTAGGGACTGGCATCCCTGCCAATGGCAGGGGTTTTTGAACTAGGTGATCTTTAAAATCCCTTTCAACCCAAATCATGTCATTATTGTATGATTCTACTAAGCAGTATGAGAAACCATGGTGATGGACACATAAAAAATACCTGAGACAGGGAGAGAGAAAGAGGCTGATAGAAAAGTAACAAGATCACATGGCATCAATCCACAGGTGATGTGTTTTGCGTGACAGCTGGTACCTGGAAGCATGCAATATATTGTAAGGTTTTTTTTAACCAGAAAGTCGATGTATTTCCAAACATTGGTGAAAAGCAGAAACACCAAGAGTGGGTCAACCTCCCACAGTTCACATCTGATCCATTGAGAGTAGGATTAAATGTGACTGCCGTAAATATTCATCTTGTCTATTGCCATGTAAACTGATGGCAATATATATAAACAAAAGTAACTGTGTGTCAGTCATTTAATCAGGTGTCGCAACTTTATTAATTCAGTATGTACACAAGGACAGAAGTTTTCCAAGGAGAGTGCAATTTCTGACAGGATAGGTGTATCACTGATACTTATTTTTTTTCTTTTCTCGAGAGAAAATAACCCTGCTTCAGAGACTCGCAATACTAGTGAAGCAGTTTAATAAAACAGCAAGCTCTGCAGGAAGAATGATCAGGCATTAGGTAGTGATCAAACTAATGATCAGGCAATGTAGGTAAGTGGAGAACTATCAGTATACAGCTGACACGAGAGTTGCAAAGAGCTTACCCATCCACTTTCACCCTATTTATTTTAAAAACTCTAACAGAGACAGTGCAAATCAGTGCTACCATATCAGTAAACTTAGGGGGTGACAGCCTATGTTGAAAAGTGAAATAGCCTACAATTTGCTCTGTTAGTATTTTGTCAGCCAAATGGAGAGCAAAGTGTGCAGACAGTTTCTAATTCCAATACCAGCAGGTTATGGCTACCAATCAGGCAGGAAAAGACAAGGGTTGAGAGTCTACCTGCATTTACCCAGACAGTTAGACTCCCAGGACAGGGGAATATGAACTAGTAACAGAAGTTATTCCCCTGGCCTTTTTTCCTTCACTGTATTCTTACAGTGATTGTGATGTCTTGAATAGTTTGATAATTATCAAGTTCACAAAAATTAGGTTTTCTCCTCATATACAGTGTACTGGCATCAGACCCTTAATAGAGTTTTTCTACGAATTTTAAATTTTGACTGCCTGTGTTAGCAGATACTAACAATAACTAAGTTGCATGTGTGCATCCTACATACCTACAATGCAATATAACTCAGGAAAGGTTTCATGGTTGCAATCCATCAGTGCTATTTCTGGGATTCAAAACAGTCATCGTCATTTGGATGTTAAATTGTGTTGAATTTGCTTGTTGAAAGTTAGTGCTCACAATAGAAATAGATAACAATCTCTGGGTATTGAACCAAGAATGGATCATAGTTCTAGCTCTGTTAGCTCTCAAAAACACTAACATTGTAAAGGTCTGTAAGGAGACAGAAAATTGGAGAAGCTGGAGAAGCAACACAAGATTTTAATAGATCATTTTAAGTCTTTAATGAGAATGAGGGTACATCTTGGACACAGGTCATAAAATTGGCTCAAGACTGACAACAATGCATAATGACTGTGCAAAGGAATCCCCATTATCAACCTAATAGTCAGGAAAAGATAGATTAGGATGGCACAGTGTTCACATGTGGCCTCTTGGGGATCATTTCTTAAATTAATTCTTAACATGCAATGCTGTAAAAAGATGATTTGTTGAGACTTGAGGACAATTTCTTTCCCAGATATTTCAATGGTTTTAGCATGGCTGATGACATATTTCCTCCTTAAATTGTGTGCCCAGAAAAAAAAGACAGAAATACATTAAATGTCATAAAAGCACAGTTTAACAAACTGAGCATCTTAAACTGCATTCATCAGGATTCATACACTCCAGGGCAAAAATACATATTGCTTTGAATCTTTGATAGACACAAAGAGAAGAGCTGAATACAGGTTTTTGCTATACAAGGTCCACTGAGCTTAACAGAATCAGTCAAAAAATTCCTCTGTGACATCATTGCTGGAGCGAGTCTTCATTAATCCCAACGGCTGTCAATAATAATGTGAAAATTCTTGGTGCATTTTGTCCCACTTAAAACATCAAAGTTTAACGTGGATGCCTGTTAACATGGACATCACAGAAAGGGATCAGCCTATGGTGTGAAGTTGCAGACTCCACTGGAAAAAATTATCCATGTATTTGAAAAAAGAAATCTTCCTGTCCATTCTGCCAAATGGCGGGTGGTGTCTGCCAAAAGAGCACCAAAAGACCATTATATCTAACTCTCTGAGGACATTTTGTGAAAGGATAAAGAAAATATAAAGACATCATCTTTGTGTAACCTTTCATGAAGCAGGATGACACAGCAGGACAACAAATTATTTCCATTGTGTTCATGTGGATTAACAAAGAACAAAAAGTAATAATAATAAAAGTTGGTTTGTATTCATTCCATCATGAAAAGGCTAACAATTACCTGGCCCAGAGTTGGCACAGAGAATTAAAATATTTAGCAGAAATCAGGCTTATGCAATCATGCAATAACATCCACTTCTCCTCCACATAAAAACTTTGAGTCTATTCACCAGTTTCTTTGTCCTTATTACCCTGTGGCTTTGAACCTTCAGAGATTATTTTTTACCCATTCTGACATACTTGTTGCATCCCAGTTCAGTTTAGAAGTCGCAAAATTAATTAGATTTCACAAGTACTTTGAAAATCAACACCTGAACAGTGGAGAAATGCCACATCAATTCTCCATGGAGAAAATTCCTTCTGCAGTTTGGCACTAGGTCAAAAACAGATCAGTAGTTAACCAATGTGGGATAGGAATCTTATGGGATCTAAAGATACTGCTGTGGGAGGTATTATAGAAGGCCCAAAAATAATCTAAAGTTTTTGTAGTGGGTAAAGCAGATGACACAGCATATACACCTGTGAGAAACCAAAATCCTTTCTGGTTTTAAATACTATCAGTGGTCCTTTATGTACCTATGTAAGGATGTGCAAAGACCTCCAAAACTTTTGTTCCATGTATACAATAACATGAAAGCCATATGGCTTGTCACTTGGCTGAATTGGGATGCATTTTGCAGAGGGTCAGAATTTGGTATGGGGTATATGATGCTCTGAGTCAAAGTCAACTAATGTCAATGGGGCCCCATCTGCTGCCTTCAGCAGACTTTGGATCAGGCTCATTGCATACTGATAAAGATCGAGGAGAAGGGGGCCTTGAATTCTCATTCTGAGTTATGCTGAGTAATTGAATACAAATATAAAGACAATATAAATAACTTCAGAAAGGTCATTTGGCTAGTCAGCCTAGGAAATAAATTTAGAAGTTTTAGGCAAATGTTTAAACTACCAGCAAAAACACTTTCTGAAGGCATGAGACAACTGTTTAATCATTATGGGTTTTTTTAAGAATTACAGACATCATTCAAAATCTAAATTTTTTTGCATTCCTAATGTAATAAACAATCAATAGGGCTTTTCAGCTCTTTTCTTATGGCCTCATCCTTCTATTGATCTCAGCTCAAAGTCTTCACTTCACTGAAGTCACACATATATAAGGACAGACAGACTCAGCCTAAATGAGTTCCTGTATCAGCTTCATCTATGATATATGCAAGATTATATATAGATCTGGAAACAGCATCTGACAGCCTTGTGCTGCTGCACAAGAGTGGATGGAGACTCAGCCTCCTGTGTGACCTCCTCAACACAACCTACCTGTGTGACCCACTAAATACCCTTTGGCAGTAACATATGAACCCATCTGTTAAGTAGTCCAATAAATGGGGTTGCCAATGTCTGGATTTCATTTTCAGAGGGAAGAAAGAGGAATATAAATACAAGTCCATTTCGTTTCTAATTTGACTCAGCTGTTTGCCTTCCAAGAGTCATAAGATTTTCTCCAGCCTGGACAGGTCATTCTGTTCTTACTTGTGTATGTTTGAAGATGACCTGTTCCCAGATATTACCTCCACATCCTACATATGTACCAAGAAAAATTAAGTCAATTTTGTATTTCCTGACCTGACATGAAACAAGCTTGGGGGGATGCCGAATGGTTCAGATACCACAGGTTGTATGTAATGACATTCAAAGTTAGGAGTATCTGTACTTGCACCAAGTGTGTCATGGCACCAAGGCCATGATATTAGCTGCATAAGCATCATAACCTTCCTCCAGGATACACTGAGTAGAGCCAGAAGAAAGTTAACAGTCTAGGGTCCTGCTGAGGTAACTTAGCTTACTGAAAAAGTTGTACTGTGACTGCAGAACATCTAATCTAAGTATTGATCAGGTCACTTATATTGATAATACACCGTAAAGAAGCTGTAGTCAAGTCCCCTAATTCACAGTTGAAAGCCACACTGGAAGATAGCAGCGACCTTAAGCCAGAATAACCCAGATTTTCCAGTTTCTATTCCAGTATTCCATCTACTAGGCAGTTACTCACACCCTTGAGTTTACAATATTAGATTCTCTATGCTGCTTACCACAGTGAATTCCAAGTATTTATTCCCTATTACCTGCGAAACTATAGTTTACTGATCCATTCCCTCAACAGCAAAATTTGTTTGCAGTGCAAGTCCCTAGTCTTTATCACAATTTTAATTTTAATCATATGACATTTCCCTTAAGGAAATGGCATTTTCAAGGTTAAAGATAAGAACATGATTGTTTACAAGGTTTACTTTTGATTTTGTAGCTAACATATACCTACAAAGTCTAAAAGCCAGGCAATCATTCCTTCTATTTCACCTACATGGAGGCTAAATTCCTACATGTTTAACTGCATCTCTTCCCTGATTGATACAATATATTAAATTATTACTTAATACAAAACTTCAGCCATTTTATACTATTGAATAATATAAAATTATGTAGGTTTCTCCATCAAAGTCATTTCACCTTAAACTATTTCTTGGGCACCTGACAATTGCCTGAGAGCAATTGTGTAGGTCTGTCTTTCCAGACAGGAATCTGTTGTTCTGGTTTTGGGATTCACATTGTGCACTGTAGAAAGGAGCATTGTTTTGCTTAACCACATTTTCTATGCCATGTACAGGAAGGTCACAGCACATCCAAGACCAATGGGAAAGGGAAGAAGGAGGGAAAGATGAGAGGAATGGCTGCAGGAACTTGGGGTCTTATTTGCTCTGTCCTTTAAGAAATAATATTTTTCTTTCAGGAAAAGGTGGAAGCATCAAGAGCTGCAAAGAAAGGAAACAGTGTTGGGATCATATGAACGCAGTAGGGAGGACAGAGCTGATATTTGGGGCTGGTCAGGGAATGGAAGGAATCCAAGATTCCTTCCCAAGGAAGGGAAGGATTCCTCCCAAGACGAGTCAGTATCCAGCCTTTAAGGCTGCTTTATATTTATTAATTAAAATGGATAGAGAAACACAGAAAAAGTCTACAGTTTAAAGAGGGATCAGTTCACATGATTCACTGGCATATTTGAAGGAAGAGAAAAGGTTGCAGAATCATTTATACCAATGCATTCCCTTTTAATTGTCTGTGATAGATGTAAAAGCAACAGTACACCAGCTATGAAGAAAGTGACTGCCAGAATACATTGAGTTGCAATGTTTCATCCTATCTACAAAAAACCCAAATAACCCAACTGCATAAGTCTTTTAAAGACACTATTTCATATTTGTGGAGAGGAAGGTAGGAAAAAAAATTACCCAGATGCCTCAGGGAATACAGCCCCCTCTGCTTTGACTTATAAAAATATCACTGTTAACATAACTGATAATTCATATATGATACCACTTAGCAAATGTGAACATTTACCTCCTTAACAGCCCTCTGATACGGCCGTGTTGGGTCAAGTTCAGCATCCCCATAAGTACATTTATGCATGATGAGCTTGATCATTTCTTTCTCTCTCTCAGGTAGGAAAATAAAGAAAAAGTAAGTAAGTAACAGAGAGCACTGGAAGGAAAGCTGCAGCCAAATTAGGACAAAAGTACAAGTAATCACTGCCCTTTCTCTCTTTACAGTGAGCTTTCTTTTGATCATTCTGCTTTGTTAGAGCAATATTAAGGGTTTAATTCCATAACCCCAGCTCACACAAGCAGACCTTTTGCAAGCCGAAATATCCCATGAGTTTAGTGAAATTAGTGCTGCTATATAATGGGATTTTTAAAAAGGACCCAGGTGGAAGCCACTGGTGATAGATATTGGCCTTGTACTTCTGAAGGAAAGTTTCTGTATCATTTGCCTTGTTACTGAAAGCCACCCATGAAATTAAGATATGGTTAATCGGAACCTGCAGCAGTGTTGTAGGTTAGAATCTCTGCATCATATCCTCTTTACTTTAAATTTAATAGATTAAAAACACTATGCCTTGATCCTTATTTACAACAGAAAATCACCATTTTCCATAACATGCAACCCAATCTTCTTCTTTTCTGTTTGGGGTCATACTGCAGCATGGCTGGGACAGGGAACTTCAGGAACACTTGTACAAAGTGTACATTTCAGTAACACTGCCCTGTTTCTGTAAATGAAGGGTCCTCATTTTCTCCCGCTAGATGTGCAGGCATGCCTCACTAACAATTACTGAGGGTCACAGGCAAACAATTTCTACACCTACTGTACATAATAACTGTCATGAGAAATTATCTTCACAGCCTTCTAAGCTTCTGTTTGCAAACAATGATCTTTATGATAATAATATCTCTATAGCTTACAATGCATACACATTATCCTGGTGTATACACAGCACAACTTTCCATAGAGAAGTCCACATTGATCACCAAAACTTTATTCCATACTTCATAGATGGTAATAAAATGCTTTGCATGTTTTTATCAACAAAACACTCATTTTCAGTGCCTCTGGCTGCACATCATTCTTGACTAAATGGACATGCTACAAACCTCCTACATTCCAACATATGGCTTTCTTGATGCTTCAGAAAGAGAAATTAAACAGACATAGGCATTAATACTCTCTATTGTGCTAAATGAAGTAGATTTTGCAGTAGTACATCTCATCACATGGTTGCTTCAAGAGATGCCTCTTTAAAAAACAAAATATATTTACATTCAAAATTAAGTATTATTTTCTCTGTATTTCTCATAATCCTTTAATATGGCAGACGTGCACCTGATCATGCTGTTTCCCATAGAGCAAAGCATGTTTGTGTGCTGTTAAGTGGTAATGCATTTCATGTATATGATACTTGCTCTGCCAAGTTGCCTCTCTTTCTCTACACATGCTGCAAGAACACTTTTAATGAGGTATTTGCCATTAACAACATTCTGATACATGCATGCTATTCATAAGAGGAAAACAAATAATTTTGCTTTGGATTAAGCTCAGTTTTAAATAACAAACTGCATTATCAAACCTCCCCCCTTCCTGAGGCAGAGGCACATGGCTGTGTACAGACACATAGGTACACACACCCTCAGAGAGCACAGCACTGCATTTTCCTCTGAGTATTGTATGTCCCCTGTAGCCCTTTAATGCTTAAGGCTTAAATGCTAAAACACTAAAAACAGGTGTACCTTGACCCTCTGAAGATCTGATAAGATCTGACTGGATCAAAGGCCAAGGTCACTTGAGTCATGAGATTGGCTGAGTGATATTATTTTTGTCATGGTTCCAAACTGTTGAGAGGTAGGACTCTGATTCTGGCACATGAGAATCAAATGATATGATAGTCTAGTTATTAAATATGACAGATAGAAAAAGCTGTATGTTGCACAGCTACTCTGTGATTAGTAGCCTATATTTTACAATGTCACTGCTTTGAATGCTGTAACACTTCCAAGACTCTTTCAAGAACTAAGGCTTTTGAATTTAAAAAGAAACAATAAAAGAAGATAGAGATGAAATCTGATAACAGCCCTGTAAGATTTCACAGCTTATTTTCCCAAACAGCATTCTATTTCAATAATTCAACTCTAAAACGAGTTCTCTAACACAGTTTTTTTTTTCCTTAGGACCATCTTTAAATCTTCTATTTTATTTTATTTTAATCAAACAGATGAATAAACTTCTATGGAACATTAGAGGAACGCAAAACAAGAAAAGTTAGCTCTATCTTCTCATTTTCATATTATGCTTGCAAATAGATGCAACATTTTAAATCCAGCTCATTCCCCTACAGGTAACCTATCTTAAGAATTAGGGAGGAATTCCAGCAACAATAAAAATGCCCATCTCACCCATGTATCTCAAACACTATCTTTTTAAGGTAATCAAAAGTAGTTTGATGTTCAGCATGGCATATCTATAACTTACACATCCTATCAGTTCATTCATCTGTAAACTAGATATACTTTTCTGTCTCCCTGATGCCTTGCAAATATTTTTAAAGGGCTTTGAGACCCACTGATGAAAGGCATTTTAATAGCATGCAGTATCATTGACATGGGCGTCTTGTGTGCCTACTTGCATTTTGAAACTGTAGCCTTTTGTCTTTAGAAGGCGGCCTAAAACCCTAATTAAATCGGAAGATTTTTGTGGACTGAGGGATTGTGCAGTATTAGATAAGTTAGCAACAAACCCATCAAGTAGTCCAGGGGGAAAAAAAGAAAATGCAATCAGGTAATCTTACAATCAGCAGATAAAAGCTAAATAGAAACATATTACATAGCCTGGAACTATAATAGGCTAACACTGCATTATTTCCAAGACATAACTACTGAACACAATCAGGAAGAGAGCGAAGAACCGTGAAATGCTCAGTGAAAACGGGATAAGAAGGAAGAACTTGCATTCAAAAGTTGGGATTTTCTGTTGTTTCTTCTCAAAGAATGGGTGATTGCTTGATACAGATAATATAAATGATGATATTAAGGCATGTCTGAACAGGCAACTGTTGCTAGTGCGCTTAAGACCAGAGCTGGAAGGAACGACTCTTTCTGTTTTGAGTAGAAGTGGGCCCCCGGTCTCTAAGAATGTGTGCATGATGTATAATAGATACCTGTCTGATATAATTAATTATATTTTTCCTAAATTTAACATTGCCTGAAGGGTAAAATCATTTTGCTTGGTGAAATCCCTCATGCCACACAAAGTCTATGCACAAGTCAGATTTAATTGCTGTGATAAAACCACAAGAAAGACCAGGTTTGCATTAAATCTATAACCGCATCTAGTGAAGAATAGCTTTAATCACCTTTGAAATGGTGACCACAAGATAATTAAAGGGAAAGTGTTCTCATTAGTAATTATCCAGGAATATCAAATCTCAGTTTATCTTGAAGTCCAATTTAAAATGACTTGGCATGGTTTTAATTTTTTCCTCTCTTTCTGAGGTTATGAATCTCCTAGAATTTCTTCTATGAGGGTGGGAAAAAATGGAGTTTGCCCTGTGGAATTCCACAATCCACTGTCATGCTTCCTTTCCTGTGTCTGTGCTAGTCAGAGTACCACATAACAGCAGTCACTTCTCATTGATACCTTTGCCATTTTCACATTCAGGACAAACTGAAAACTGAAGTTTTTCATCCTCAATAAAGACAGCATTACCTGTGTTGCTAGGAGATGATATATCTCATTGCTTCTATCACTAGAGCTTCTTTGGTGTAGTTTCTCTGCTCCTGTTAACAAATATTTGATCTCTTGCACATGTGCTTCCAGTGGAAAAGGGAAGCAGAGTCTCACTTGAATCTGAGCAGTAACTTGCTTCAATTTGCTCGTGTAAATCAGCCTTAAATCTGCTTTTTCAAATAGCACATAAGACCACCCCAGTTCTCCAGAATCAAAGCATAGCTCTGACTCCAGGCTTTGACAAGAGTCACCCATGTTATGAAATGACCCTAATCAAAGAACAGCACAGAGAGCAAATTCTCCTGTTTCTCACATTGTTTCCTCTGTCTGACCTGTTTAACAAATCTAACATACCACATCTCATTAGGCTCAGCCTTTACTTCACTGTAACGAAAATGAATTTGGAAGACTATATTTAAGAACATCAGATAGTGCTATCAGCACAGCATGGTACGTGTAGTAGGGTAAACGACTCTTTTACAGGAACTTATTTCCCTCTGCATATTTTCTCTGTTTTCCTTCTCCTTTCCTCTTTACACACCTTAGCAAATATGCCGGGAGGGAGAATTCTGGTCTGAACTGCTGCCCATGAAATTTCAGACAGCTTGCTTTTTGGCTTGGCAAAGTTTGGTAGGGGTCGCTTTCAATATTAGGCTTAAAATGAAAGGATTGTTGTAACCTTATCTATGTTATGTGGAAGAGATCAACATGACTCAATCATTTAAAAAAAAAAAAGAAAGCAAAAGGCTTCTTTTCTTTCTTTAAATATAATTTAGTTTTCCTCTCCCCCTTTACCAAGATTCATTGTGGGTTCACTGAGCTACTCTCCCCTTCAGGCAGAAATGGAAACCAGAGGAGTTGCATTCCTTCAGTCTGTTTCTGACAGCGAGTGTGGCTGCATCAAACTCAGCAGCTAAAGCCTTGCCCTGTACTCTGTAGTGCAGCTGTGCAGAACTTGGCTGTTTCAGATCACAGTGCTTTCATAAAGACTTTCACGAAGATTTCACTTGGCTTGCTGCTGCTGAATTGCACTTTGAGATGGGCAAATACCACAAAAATAAGGAAAAAAAAGGTATCAAAACACTCCGTGAAAAACCTTGCATTTCATCTAGACCTGTGTTGACATTGCATGATGCTATGAAGTTTGCATGATAGAGAGGAATAAAATAATTTTTTGAAACTTGGCCCAGGTTTGTTTTGAAATGTTCACAGACCATAGCAAAACTTTCAACTGATATAGAGCGATTCAAGTTTCTAATGAAACCAGGCCATTTTGCATGGATTCAGGTTTCATAATGCAGGTCTCTTACAACTGTACTCTCAAAGGAATATATTCCTATCTCAAGATGGGATTTACATACTGTATGTAACTCCCCACATGTCCCGGCAAGATTATTACTTTCTTATATAGCCGTAAATCCTAGAGCTTTATGTTATGTCAAGGGAATGGATAATCCGCTCACTAAGGGCCAAATCCTACCCCTTGAACAGGCATGTCAAGGCCCAAGAGGTAAAAGAAACCCTATTCTTTGAGGAGATAGATTAGCAAGGCACGCCCTCCACAGCAGCACAGAAGATGCTCAGTATCCATCCTAAACCTGGTGTGCCAGGGTCCCTGAGTAAGAACATGGTCAGCCCCAATAGGCACACACACAGCAGCATAGCAACCAGCAGCCCTGCACCAAACAGATCAGGCACTAGTTAGGTCATGTCAATCAGGTCCTGACACACATCATTCTTTAGCCTGGAAGCATCCCTGCAACTTAAATTCAAAGAATATTGGTCAATTAACATGGGTAATGTCGAACTGTAGAGAGGATAAACAGAAAGCATCAGGTTCTGAACTCAAGTGCTACTCTCTTGCACTAAAGGGAGATGGGTTTTTTTGAGTGAAAGCAGAATAAAAATTTACAGCTGTGCAGTATATTTTATTTTAAGGAAACCAGACTGGTTCTTTTCAGAATCTGAGTATTCTTCATTGCACTTTTTCTAACAGCAATGGACAGCCTGAAGAACCCAATTCTCTCTGTACATATGCAGTTCTCTGTATACATACCACCAGCACTCCCTATTATTTGCCTATTTTATTTCCATAATTTAGGATTCCTCCTGCCCTGCCCACCCCTGTGTTCCCTGAAGTTCAAGTATGTCCATGGCATGATGTAATGATGCACCAACAAAAAGAGGGACTAGAGAATTTCTGCATTTCCTAAGGAGTATCACTCTGGGAAGTGCAATCAGCCAGGAAAAATTCCCTGGTCCAAAGGTCAAGAACAAATAAAATAATCCCTTCTCAGCAGCAGCCATCACATAATGATAGCTTGTTTGTGCCCTGCCTAAGCCCTGCCCACATCAGGAGAGCACCAGAGAGCAGGACATCGCCTTGCTCAGACCTGATGTCTGACACTGGACCCAGCTTCCTTCCTTCCTTTCCCCTTCTCCCTGCCAAACCAGGGCCCTTCCAACACACCCCTTTATGTTGTGCAGGAGTGGTGTGTATAGGAAGCAATTAAGTCCCCACAGCTGTTCGAATTCCTACAGGATGGAGAGACAACTGTAGTCCCTTTTCTAGCCAATTTAAGGATTAACTCCTTTTTCCCCAGTGTCTCAGGGGGGTGTGCACACTCTCAGGAGTTAGAGTACAGCTCTGAACATATTTGACAGCTGACTTTCAGCAACAGTTTCACATCTGAAGGGCTATCTGTCTTTAAACAGAACATATTATCAGTAAGAGATTAAAAACCAAGTTCTGGGTTTAGACTCATTATTTTAGATCTGCTTCAAGCAAATAAAATCATGTCCTGTAGCGATTAACCCAAAGCATAGAAAAAGAAGTCCACATTGTAAAATATTATTTCTTTCATGCAAGTGATTAATATATAATTGAATGATAATATTGCAAATAATAATAATACATGGCACTTATATAGCACCTGCCATCTGAGGATCTCAGCACTTTTCAAACAGCTACAAAATCTCACACATGCTAACAACATGTCTTATGATCTTTCCTGCCTAACCTTTCAAAACTTTACATGCCATATGAGCGTGTTAAAACCAGGAAATGAATATGCCTGTGACTTCACAGAATTGGACATGGGTTTAGGTCTAAATCTGGTGCAAATATGTGCCCACCCTAAGTGAATCTGACCCCAGCATGGCTACAGTTAGGATATTATTGGGGTGAGGTAGATATGTGTGCATACATATTTAATTACTATCTGAGTTTTCATTCATTTAGGGAGTGTCTTGGTTCAAGGAAAGGAGAAAAACTTGGTTCAAGGAAAGTGAAAGAACTTGTGCCACCAGAAGTTATCTTTACCTTATTCTGCTTGAGACAAACACACACACAAAAAAGAGTTTGTCCAGGTTAGGCAGAAGATTCATTAATGTGGCCTTGATGCAGTCTTTACCACAGGTGCTCACATAAATCCCAGACAGATGTAAAATCTAGATCAGAAGTTAAATTTCCTCCTGCAGGTATGTTGGCAAAGGCACTTGTTGCAGAGCCCCACACATGTACACCTGATTGGTGACTGTGAGGAGTTGTAGGTGAATGATGAAGCTGCATAAAACAAAGATTAACAGATCCAACCCATGTGCTTGGCAGATACATTAAAGTGTGCAGATTGCCATTATGCGCAGGGTTTGGAAAATGCAACAGTAACTCCTGTCGAGAGGAATCAAGAATTAAACAGGACAGACCCTGACGCCCAGCCTCTCATATGGCTTTAAAAACGTGCACTGGCTGAAAAAGGACAGTGGTGGCTTATGGATATGGCACCAGCTTAGGAACCTGAGGTGTTGGGATCAATCTGTAGTACAGCCAGTAATCACCTCTGCCACCTCACTTAAATAGGCTCTCTCCATAATTCTGCTTTCTTTCCACTTCAGAGTAAACTGTCATTATAAAAAAAAGAAGTATTTTTACGGTGATATATAGTTCCATTAAGAGGCAGTTTCTAATGATCTAGTGATCTGTGTAACACAAGGAGACCCAGGTAATGAGAGTACAAAGAGTACAACTAACTTCCTTCCTTCCTTCCTNCACAGTAAAGTCTTAACTGAAAATTCCAAATAAAGCACCTACTTCTAAAAATCACGCTATCCAATCAGGGACCAGAAATAAACCAGGTGAACAGTCACACACACAAGGAATAACTTAAAGTAAATAATCATAGTGTTCAAATTGCAGATAATTCATAGGGTACACTTTGCTCACAAAAATAATTCAGCAGACAATTACAAATAATGATCTAATTTGGGAAAATCACAATCAGCTTGTGTGCATTACATTTACAGAAGAGCTGAATTTGCTGGGTGCAATATTTGTTATGAAGAGTTCAACCATCTCCACTATTTACTTCACAGAGTAGCTAAATCCAAAGAGCACACAGTGGAAACCACTGCAGAAGGGAAATATTTACATATTATCTATGTTAGAAGTGTGCAATGAAAGTTGGAGAGAATACACAGCTAAAAAGGCATGCTAATCACCCTAGAAGTCATAATGCAAAATTAGCATGCAATAGATGCTAAATGGCAAGCAAATAAATGCAGACATGTGACCAAACCAGGCCAGAAAATTCCAGATCAGTATCTTACTTCCTCACTGATAATATTTATTTCATGGGTAGGGAAATGAAATGATGTTGTTACTGTTGTTGTAAGGCATAGACCAAAATTCCAGACTCATTTGGCTTACACACACAAGGTTCCTAATTTCTATCCCACAGAGACTGACTGATGTTACCAGGTTCATACTAGAACTTGATGGACTGCAAGATGTTTGGACATGACTATGCAGAAATCTGTGGATTGCCTTAATATTTTGAGCCCAATTTAGCAAAACCGAAATATAATTACATTTCACAGTAACCACATTTTGTTTTGGTTCTTCCAGAAGACAAGGCAAGAAATGGAGCAGGATACACAGACACTGTTAGGAAGTCAGATTTAACCCTCTGTTCTGGGTGAATCTGTCCTTGTTACATTTTGGGATCTTTCTTTGCAGGAGCTTGTCCTGTCTCATCTTACCTAAGAGCTGTCAAAGTACACCTTCCAGACCAGAATATTCACTTCTGACCTAGCTTGGGCCAAGTTTTATACCAGAGGATATTTATTAGACAGCTTCACAGTTCTAAACAAACTCACATTGTTCCACAGCTTTAAGTAGGGAATTTCTCATGAACAATATCATGTCTCAATTTCACAATCCCTATTATAGACTTTATTTATAATGCCTTGTGGAAAAATATTCTTAAAGTAACATTGAAGAAAGGAGCTTAAAATGAACATATGTTGAAGTTAATAAATTATAACATTTCTTGTTCTCCTTTTCCCCCTTATTTTGTTTCCCATGTTTTGGGACCAATCCCATTCAGACCAGGTCCAAATAAAACTGAATAAAGATTTAGGAGGCAGTTTGGGATCAATCCCATTTTAGCAGTACTATTCTTACCACACCAGGATGTTATGTAGTTTCATCTTTTTCCCTTTTTGGACATTGGCCATCGTTTCAGCCTGCCTGCTCTGCTGCATGGAATTTGATATGCAAGTCACAGAAGTGTCCCAGATTTGGTTTTGACCAAAAAAAGTGAGTTTTCTAAGCACCCCATAGCCACAGTATTGATATTTCCTACACCATATGGTACAGGAATTCTCAGTGGGAGTTGAGGCAGTAGAAAAATCCTGGGTGAGGCTGCATGAAGCTACAAACACCATTTGAAAACTGAGTTGTCTCACCACTCTGACCAGAGAGTCTCCACAAACCACTAATAAATGTACTCCAGACCACAGCTGGGGAAAGGCTGAGATAGACAAATCATTTGAAAACCAGAACATGCTCTCCATTCATAGGGATTTCTTTAAAGGGGAATGAAAATGAGGCACAGTGTCTGACAAAGCATTTCCTTTAGACAATACAATACTTACTTTTAATTTATAATCCAGTTTACTTGGCAAAAATTACTTTTCCTCCTCATTTCACTGCTATGTACTTTCTTGCCTCTACAGGGAGCCAGCTGGTCACCACTTTCTGCCCTAGAGGTAGCTGCTTTTCACTGGTGCTTTATATTGTTGTGAAGTGCTTAGGGATTTACAAGATGGAAGACACTATAAATGTGAGAAATTGTGGAGCTTGTTAACGTTATTACAAAACTTCCACTTTGTATTAGTCAAATCTTTTCACAGCCACTTTACCACTGAAGTCATCAAAATGTCATCCATCCTTTCAACTAGGAAAGAGGGCTCACCAGATTCATTTAAATGGCATTATCCATCCTAAAATTCTGTTCAATTTGGATGACTGATGCCTGCACCCAGTTTATCCTCAGTTTTGCTTACGCTCTGCAAATTCCAAACTATACAGAATTTGAACTCTCCCTAAAAGCAATGTTGATTAAACCCAGCCAAATACAACTATACCATCATTAAAAAAAAAATCAAAACCCAACCTGAAAACAAAGAAATTTCAAAAAACCACCCCAGGTTGTTCGGACAAATCCATGTCTTAATTACCCTTTACTTCTCTCTAGATATTGCATGTGTCAAATCATGAATGAAAAAATTTGATTTACAGTTCAGGCAATCATTACAGCATATGCATGTACACAAAACCTTCATCAGCTTAAGTTAGTCCAAATGGTCCAGTGAGGAAACAAAGAATTAACTAATTCATTGTGTGAGCAGCCTGCTGGCCATTAGCAGCTCTACAGAATGAGATGTCAGTTTAACTAAAACATTATTGTTGAAGTAGAAAAAAAAAAAAAAAACACACCCCAATTATGACATTCAATTATTCTATTAAGTGAAATTAACTATTCTTCTTGTTCTTTGAAAAGAGCAAGATAAAGCACAGGATCCAAATAATTAGGTCAGCGGCAATGAATTCTGAAGAAAAGCTGTCTAGACTTCTATTTTCGTTTTTCAAATTTGAGTGGTTGGGTTTTGTGTGCATTTGCTGCTTTGATTTCTCGGGGTGGTCACGTTAATAAGTTTGCCCCAGCAGGTAGAGTGAAGCCTGGATCAAGGTGTGGCGTTCCCGCTTTGATGTCGGCTGTCACGCTCAGCTGCCTCTCGATCTCTTTGGCTGCCATCAAGTCTGTTGCTGTGGGAGACCAGGTAAACCAGGGCAGTTCTGCTGTGTGGCACAACTCAAAGGAGGGTCAGTTCAGGTGTGCTGTGAGGGGCTATGGTCCTCAGCAGCTAAACGTGCAAGGAGGCCACAACTCGTAACAAACTTTTTTAAAAAGCCATTGATTTTCACTGGGCTTTTAGCAGAGGCCACAGAGTGTTAGAGCAACAGCAATTACTGAGGTCTGTTTGTAAAAGGTTCTGCAAAGGGTAACTATACAGTGGAATGGTAATGGTGGACCAAGATAAACAGTGAGTTGGCAGGTATTTAGAGAATTAGAAGCACAGTTCACAAAAAGGTTATAGAAGAAAGGTGTGTGAGGGGGTGGAGAGTGTAATACAGCTTTCTTCAACTGGGAATTTGCTGGACATTCCAGAAACAGAACACTTTAAAAGCAATATTTTCCCAGCTTTTCTGCTCCTACAAACACTAGTAACTAATAGCAACTGTCTGCAAAGCAAGATGCAAAACTGAATGAGCAGTTAAAAAGGAAGAATGCAATACTAGCCTTTCCTTGAGCACAGGGAGGTCTGTTTCAAAGGGAAGCTCAGTAGGTGAAGTCTATTATTTATTAGTGTGACTAATGCGAGGAACTCCCATGGCTCACACAAGGAAGTTCTTCCCTGCTTATCTCAACATTCTGTAGGATAAAACCTTTCATGCTTGTTGTCCTCAAATGTCAAAAATGTTTTCATCTGAAAAAGAGGGTGGAAACCAAGACTCATCCCAGAAGCTGAATCATCACGCTGTATTTCTGAGAAGGTGCTATGATGTAAACTGTGACTGCTCTCAGCAGCATTGAATGCTGAAAATTTTAAAAATTCAACATTTTAACACAAATGTGAAAGCTTCTGTTTACCAAAGATTTCATGTCTTGCTCTTATTTTCTAGTTTACCCAGGCTGGTAAACTGATGAAAATTTTGAAATGAGAAATGAATGAGTATGGGACTTCTGAATTTGGTATTTTACTCTTAAAGAAAGTAACAGGATGAAAATGAAAAAATCCAGCCAGTAGTCTAAACCCTTTCTAAAACTAAATACCAGAGCAATGCTTATGCATTTCTTCTACTCTGTCAAAGTTGCTACCTTGAGACAAACGTACAGCTAAGGTCAAAAGCAGCCTTGCAAGGCTGCCTGAAACAAGCAAGCACATTCATCCAATGCCAACGACTTCTGAGGCTTTTGGGAGGAGTATGAGCTGCCACGTACAATCCAAATTGGAGCTCATCTTGCTACATGGCTTTTTTGGCAGCATAGTGAACAATACCAGTGGTCACAAGAAAGCCTACAATTTGAAAACAAGGCTGAAACACTGCAAACACCAGTCAATTTATTAATAACTTCTGAGGTTGCATATGGTAAACTAAGGAATTGTCTGCTACCCGACCCCAAAGTCATGTACATGGAGGCTCCCTCATTTCACAATTGCTTTATTCTCCTTATCATGAGACCTACAGTTTTGCATCCTCCTGCTCCATGGTTCATGCAGCTTGGACTGTCGATTACTCATTTTGCATTTAGTAATTTCATTTTTGCTTTTCTACAAACCCAGGTGGTCACTTGGGACTGGTGTAATGGGAGATCACTTAGCATGAGAGGGATTCTGCTATAGAACATGTGGAAGTGAATCAGATGGTGCAGCCCTGCCATGGTGTAGCAATAAATGAGTTTCCAGATATTAGAGAGGTACGAAACATGAGATTTTTCATCAGTTTTTCAAGAAAATGCAACAAAGTTTTCTGCAAGGAAAAAAAAATGTGTCATTAAGACAGCCTTAAAACACATTTTCAAAAGAAAATTAACATTTCAAAGGTGTAGACAATTCATATCTAATATTAAGAACTGAGAATAATAAACACCATTGGCTTAGAAACCATGTATCCATCAGCAACGGTTTGTAGGAAATTATCCCATGATTCAGTGTGAGATGAGAAGATGTTACAGAGCATCATGTAGTAGTGCAATACCACTTTAGTTGTTTGTTATTTGATGCATGTTTGGAGTAAACTGCCAAGACCTCTCCAGCAAGCTTCAGCCACAAGATACAAAGAACTATTACTGTGGTCAGTTCAGTTCCTGAAGTCAGTGAGTAATCTTATTTGTACTTTCTCTTTTTTTTTTTTTTTTTTCCCTTGTGGACTGTAAGTGTTCATTATTTTATCAATGTTAACAATGGAATAGATGGGTAAAACTTCCAGAGGCATCTAAATGACTTAAGGACAATAAATCCCATTGGCTTTGGATTCTAAGTCAATTAGATGCATTTGAAAATTTTACCTTTTATCTGCATGCTTCATTAGTCAGATTTATTAACCAATCATTTAGGAAGGAAAAGGCCAGAGCAAAAGGATCCCCAAAGTGTAAAATTTACAACACTGCTATCTATCCTCACCAATTGCCCAAGTTTAATTCTCTAATTTAATTCATTAATTAAAGAATATGCTAATTGACTGAAAAACCCAGGCAGGGGTTTTTCTCTGAGCTCTTTCCCGTTGAGAAAAATGGATCCCAGTTCCTAACAAAATACACATATCAAGCATAAGGCCATTGAAATTCTTTTCAGATCTGAGCTCATGTTTAGCACAGGAGTACTTATCCCTATTGAATATACTATTTCACCTGAACTTTCCCAAGAAATGGGATTTTCATAGTTTGCATTTCTCATCAGTTCTCTGGCCCATTGCATTACATTGTCAGCAAGTTTATTCCAAATATCTCATCCTGAGTTATTTTCCACTCATTTAATTTCACTCATTTTACTTGATCTCTATGCTCTAGTGCTATCTAAAATAATTCCTCAACACTTTTGCCAAGACTGAGCCAAATGGACCAAAAGCCTCAAGGACTAAGAAAAGCATCTCTGCAGAGCTGAGTGTTTGTGCTTCACTGTAATTCCTTTTTCCCATACAGCTGACATCTCTGCAGGTAGCTCTTTTGCCTCTGGGCAATAGGGTCGTAGGTTCATAGTACAGCAAAGGGGGAAGGCTGGAGAAATTCCTTTCCTCTTGGCCCAACACAGCTATGCACTGTATTTCTGTACTGTTCCCATCTGCTACATAAACATTTAATAGCCCACAACTGTGCTGAAAAGCTGATAAATCCTGACACATTGGCCCATTTTCTCATTTAAGACTACAGTATGAGATAGTATGTGGCCTTTTGAGTGAGAGAATGCATTCAGGTCCCATCCTTATTTCTAATATGTTTTCAACACACAATCTTTCTGATTCAGAGACAAATATCTTACAGGAACTATTGACCTCCCACTCATGATAAAAAATAAATCAAACCTCCCCAAAACAGCATTGGGATTATTTGCCTATGAATATTTCTGTCTATTTACAGTAGATCAGAATTAGTAAGAGAGATAGAATGGAGGTTTTATATCATCAATTTAACATTAATTACCTAAATCTCTTTGAGGACATGTAACAAAAAGCCCCCGACATTTGTGTCACAAAGATTATTATAACATATTGCCAAGTCATAGCATTGCTGCACTGGTTGATAGAATTCAAATTCAAATCCAAGCTAAAGATGCTACAGCTGTCACCCTTGCCCAGAAAAGCCCTCTTAGGTTCAAAAGTTAGCCGTCCTCCTGCCTGCCTCCCCCAAATCAGCTCCTGATCCCTGGAGATTACTAATCCCGACTTCTCTGCACATAGTTGACAGGAAGAATAAAGCTATTGTGCCTTCCTAATAATTCAGGCTAATCACATATTTATAAAAGAAAATTAGGCAGAAGTGATTAACTCCTTCCAGTTCAGCCATTGATAGTATAGAGTTTATAAAGAGGCAGCTGGAATAGCTTTAAAATGTGTTTAAATTTTAACACAGTGTTATAAAATAATAAATGTTTAAATAACTATGTTTTGGTTTAGCCTAGCTGCCCAATATTGTACACTGTCACCAAGGAAACATGGAAAAGGGAGGTGACAGAGGCTTGTGTTTTGGATGCATGTAGTCAATCTGAAAGTGCAGCTATAATGCATGGCAGGTCCTGTTCAGGTGTCAACCCTTCTGAAGGAAAAGCGTGTTGCAAGCAATTGAAACAGAAAATTCATGTATGATGTGATTCGTGTAGGATATGGCTTGAATCCATGCAAGTCTGGAAGGATTCCCATGCTTGTTTTTTGTGAGTTTTAAAATGCTATGAATTCTAGAGTGATTCTGCACACAGTGCAATGCAGAACAAAAAAATGGCTACTACTCTTCAGGGTTTGCAGTCCCTATCAGTTCGGTATTAACAAAGTACAGGTAGACCTAAAAATGACAAACCAGAAAAGCCTAAAAAAGCCCAGAATCTAGTGAGTTGTCATGGGCTGTTCCCTCATCCCTGTTTTCCTGGTATTCCCTGCATCTTCCACAGAGGTATTGATTCCCTCATTATTTTCTCAAGTTCCCATTTGAGGAGAGGCTGGGCAGTGCCCAGTAACATCAATGTGTAACAAAGTCACAGGCACACAGCATCTTTCAAGGAAAAAAATCAGTGTTCCAGCAACTGTGGCTCATGGCATGAAAGGTCCTCCAGCAAGGGAGCAGGAAATGGCATATTTAAAGAGAGAAATATGCTAGAAGAAAATTATTGCTGAAACCACCCTCATATTGTCCTGTCCCTAACAGCAAGCAATTTAAAACAGTGCCTTCTCTGCAGTAACACCTTAAAAATAAAGTAAGATGCATATTGTTGTTTTTGTTGAAAATCTTTACTTTTATCTGGCACCACACGCCATGAATATTGTCAAAAACTAGTACCTTTTAGATTCTTCCCTATATTCTTACAATCTCTTCATCCAGGAAATAAGTGATGAAAACTTTACTAATTCTTTGAATATTAACCTTTAATCTTAGTCAAAATAGAATGAAAATACAGTATTTCTTTGGAAATCATAGTATGCTTCAGGAACTTCCTTCCTTTTGACCAAACTCCATCTTTATTTCAGCTTTGTTATTGAAATTGTTATTTAGGAGAGGGGGAATGCAGGAAAGACAGACAACCTAAAAGAACAAAGAGCCCAACCATATTCAGAATTTCTGCTCATAGCAAGGGAGAGTTGAGGTTGTGGATGCAAACATAGGCAAGGGCAGGATGTTTGTATGAGATGAAGGTTCAAGTCCTTACTTGAAAGGACATAGAAATGCCTCTATTTCACACTGCATTGGCAGAAATATGTTGATATCTTTAAAATATACTGAAATTTCTGGTTTTCAGTCTAATTTCAGAATAAGATTTGCAGAACTATATTTCATCCTACCTGTTTTATCACTGGCCAGAATTATAGCATTTCTCCAGTGGTAATTAAGATAGAAATACAGGGCTCTGAGATCCTATCTCTGAATCAGGATATGTTTTTTCTGTGAAAACCTGTGTATTTCTAATGAAAGCTAAAATCAGTGAAAAATAACCTGATAGAGCTCTAATGCATTTTAGCCTAAAGAAATAAATCTCATTTGTTTATCCTGAGCAGGTAATGGGTTAAAAAATGGTTCAGCACTGTTTACCACTCGTTCTGACACCATTTGAAGAATGGATTGTTTCTTTCATTTTTTTCCTTTTTCAGTCATCACGGAAGGCTGAACTCAAGTGTGAATGTATTCTTCCTTATTCTTTGTACTTCTCTCTCTTATTTCCTTCTCTCTCTTCTTTTCATAGAACCATGCAGAATGCTTTTCATCCATCTATTGGGTTGTTTGCTCATAAACATAAATGGCTTTAAATTGAAAGAGAGTAGGTTTAGATTAGATATTAGAAGATAGTCGTTACTCAGAGAGTGGTGAGGTACTGGAACATGTTGCTCAGAGAAGTTGTGGATGCCCTATACCTGGAAGTGTTCAATGCCAGGCTAGATGGGGCTGTGAGCAACCTGGTCTAGTGAAAAATGTTCCTGCCTGTGGCAGAGGGGTTGAAAGCAGATGACCTTTAAGGTCATTTCCAACCCAAACCATTCTATGATTCTATAATTCTTAAAGAAAATAAAAGACGTTCCAAAATAAAATATAAAAACTAGAAGCTTACAATGACCTCTTAGTATGAATGAGCAGGAGAAGAAAGTGAATGTTGAGGAAAAATGTCTTGTTTACAAACATTTATCTTCAATTATTAAGTATTTATGGAGGAAAATAGCCGTAGATACATGATTGGCAAATTGGCTTATGTTTAAATAATGTGTCTAAAGTTCGACTGAGCATGGAAGTTCATCTTTAAATAAACAAATGGTACCATAATGTTACAGTCATGAAATATAAACAAGCTGCAGTCATGGTATCTGCCTGCCACACTAAAGTTGTGCAGAAGCATCTGAGTTTCCTTAAGCTCCTTCAGTGAACTGTGAAGAGGTTTGTATCAAGGAAAGTCACTGAAGTGTGTTACACTCACAGCTTTTCCTTTCATTGCACCTTAGTACCAAAGTCTGCTGGTGAACTGAGGTTGCTGGGAATGGAAACAAAGGAGCATTTCCTAACATTACCTGAAAACCAGGTAACTTTATCTCTCGAACACATCAATTCTTCAGCACTCATTGTGGAACCACACATAATGTGCCTCAGATGCAATACCCTCTTTGAGGTTCTGGAGACAGCAGCAAAAAAAGGCAGGTGAGCAGGGAGTTTTGTTTGGCTGATTTGCTGAGTTGGTCTCTGTTGCTGAGCCCATTATTACAGTGTGAACTGCTTGCAGCTGTCCATCTGTCTGGTCACCATCCCTCAGAGTAGCATATTTGGACTGCCAAGCATCTCATCCCTATTTTGCTGTTATGAGGACTGATAGTCACAAGAAGATTTTCTCTTTGCTTTTTGGAAATATCATGGTAGAAAGGTGGTGCATGAAAATCTGAAAAACTTTGGACTTGGTAACAGTGTTGAGAAAAATATTCTAGAATAAATGAATTAATGCCTGCTAGCCCATAACCAGATTTGTCCTGTGACCAGTACAGCTAGAGGGAAAGCTGCAGACTTTCTTCAAAGGATAAATATTACTTGCATGCTCAGCAATGTAGGACTTGGGAAAGAAATTCCCAAGAATTCTGCTTCCTCACATCCCCTTCCCCTCTTCTAAACCTTGCTCCTGTAGCAGATGTAGCTACCAATCCAATATTACCTACCTGCTTATGTCCATGGCTTTGTTCTGGGCAACAGCAAATGATTTGAAAGTGTGAAGAACACAAGGAATCAGATCTGAAACATTTTAAGGACTTATCAGATCACATGGCAAACAATGGAGTGTGCTATGGAAAGCATTTTTAGCTGGGGAATGCAGATGAGAAAACATAGGGATCGTGCAATTAAAAGCCTTGACTACCCCCTCCCACCTCCAGCATATGGCAGGAAATTGGACCAGAATCAAGCGATGTCTCTCCTTGGTGGAGTCTGACTTCTGACCTCTAAGACAATGGAGTCACAAGCTATCCTGAGGCTTGATTGAGAAGCCACTTCAACATTTCCATAAGTCATTCTGCCATTGCAGATCTGTCACAATTTTGTCATAAAGTTTGCAGAATTCTGTTGACATTGTGTCATCTCAATAAATGCAAAGGGAAAAAAAATGAGTCGGGGCAGGTGCGAGCACAGATTTCAAGTCTAATGCGTGGGCTGCTGCATGTCTTCTGACATAATCTAGGCTCTCATACTTGATGTTTTTCTGGAGCCGTGGTGAACTCTTCCATCCTTTAAAGCGATCAACCTCATTTGACTAATTTGAGAAGAAAAAAAAAGAAAGAAAAACACTTCACTTCCCCTCTCAAAGCATCCTCGGCCAACTTGGATCTTTAAAAAAAGTAACTTAACGATTTGGGGCCTGGCTGTCATTTACATGAAGGTCACTTCACACTGATCTGGCTGTGTAAATGGGCCATAAGTTACTTCTACACCCACTTGAAAGACCTCTTGTGCTTGCCAGAATGATGTAAAATAGCCTCAATGTAAGTGAGAATTCAGGCTCTTATTTTTAAAGCACTATCCCTTTATGGCAATGCATCAGTCAAGCACATTATATTCCACTCATTATCCTAATGGAGGCCTGAAGCTTGCAGTAGGCAAACAAAATGGCCACTGACAGTATTATAGCAACAACAGCCAGGACAGGCATGTTCCACTGCAGAAGGACACACAGCTTCCAAAATACCTCAATAACCCGCCAGTTTTTAATACCTGACTAACTCCATTGACTACTTGCTTCAACACATCATCACACTGGTAATTTCAGGCCCCTTTTATCATGGGAAGGTTCAAGCCTTCTGCTAGTATAAGCTTGGTCAGACCTTTCCATGACTGCAGCCTCAGGGACTGTGTTTCTCCCATGCTTGGTCCAGCTGTGGTGGGATGGTGTTTGTGCAACCAAGGGGACCACGCAGGAGCTAAGAGCTGCAGCTACTGCAGTCAACAGCTGACACCACGGCTGAGAGGCTGCTCATGCCCTTCTGTACACCAGCAGCTCGGTGTGCGGAGCTGTGTGGCTCAGTTTGCACCAAGGCCTTGTCAGCTGTGATGGTGGCTTTGGATTATGCTTAATAGGAGCCAAGCCGAAATTACTTGTATCGGATGGGGTAATGAATAAGCAGCAAACAGGAAGAAGCTTCAGAAACTTTGGAACTGATGAGATTTCACACCAACATGAATGGGTTTCATTGCTTTTTACCTTACCCTTCAGTCATCCATCTGGTGGTATTTGAAGAGAGATTTAATATTCTTTGTAGAAGTTGCATTTGTGACCTGAATGCTTTGTGTGAAAAACAGAACAAGGTAAGTTAGGAATTAAATACAAAAGGCAAGAATTGAGAAAATAATTTGTTTAGGTAGAGTTTGGTGGCTTTATTGCATTTAAATGCACTCTAAACCCCAAAGAGAGCTCAAAGGGGTTAGAAACAGAGAACTCAAACTGAATTGTGTGAAACATAATTTGAGCCCAGTCCAGACTTCAGTTTTGTGGGCCCTGGGAGAGCTAACACATTCAGATCCCCAGGCAGATGCCTCCCAAATCTCTATCACTAATCCCCTAGAAGCCTTCTGTTATTCTCTCATCTCCATCAGGCTGAAACAAACCTTCTCACCTTCGTGTAGCTCCCAAAGCAGGCAAACCCAAATTGTCTCTTAACTTTTGGAAGGAGATGGCAAAAACAAAATCTACATTAAGTAGTTTTAACAAGTGTCTACTATTCCCACTTGTGCATCATTTCAATTACATGGTATTTAATAAAAAGATTCCGTTTAATACCACCATACTATAACTTTTAAAACTAAATATTTCAATAAAAGAACACAGACAGAAAGCCAGTTTGTCCTCACATGCATCTCAACCATTATGCATTTGACCTTTATTCCTGTTATTCCTAATTTAAGGTCTCTTTTTTATCCGCCTAAGCAGTGGACTTGTACAAATCAGATCCAATTCCCTTAGAAGTACTTATCCAACAGGGAGTTGAAATGGGGTGGGACACAGGGAGCTTGTGTTCTGGGATAGCACCAGTGTCACCCTCTGCTCCCTCCCTAGCAGGACCACAAAACAGCAGCAGCTGGCCCTGCTCAGATACAGAACTTCTGGAAGCAACAATCATCCCTGGACACTTTTGCCTTTACATATATTAAAACTAGAGATATTTTTTAAAATGTTGAGTGGAAGTGCAGCATCAGCTTCTTATCCTTCTTTTGGCTGAGAGGTCCCATGAACAAGCCTCAGCTCTCTTCTGGGACAGGATACAGAGACAGATATGCCCCTCCAGCGTTTTTTTCAAATATCCAGAGGATATTTTAAAAACATAATTTTGTCCTCTCACCTTAATTTTTTCACCTGTTTTCCAGATCTGGGACTCCAAATCAGCTTATTCCAAGGAAACAGAGTTCTGATTTTACTGACAGTTTTCTCTTACTCAATTTACCTGCTGCTATCTCTGTTATTGTATCCGTTCCTGTTTTTCAATCAAACACCCAAACAGCCAGCCTCCCAAGGACACACCACTCCAGATTCACTTACTGTCATGACTTAATAAGCTCCAGCTCCAAAAGGTGTTTTTTCTCATGAGATTTTTTGAATCAAATAAGTGTCTTCTTTCCTGCTAGTACTGGCATGATTTGTAACTTCACCTGTCATAGTTCAGACTAAGGGGCATCTATCTCTCTGCACAAACAGAAACCTAGCAAAAAACCTCAAAAAAACTCTGCTACTCGTGCAGCTGCTAGGACCATCACCGAATTAGCAGCAGACTGCACAAAACAGCAGGAAGTAAAGTTAGTGCTGATCACAGCAAATTCCGATGCCAACAAATAATGAGCGGGGCATACCCTCATCACTTCCGAGGTCAGCAGTGCTAACTATCACTAAGATCTCACTGCAGGACATTGCACCCTGTTTTGCCTCTTATTCCATGCTTTCTGCCCACTGTTCATCCATTCCTTTTTTGGGACAGGACAGGATAGGACAGGACAGGACAGGGTAGGATAGGACAGAAAAGACAGGTCTCATAGCCAATTAAACCCTGTTATTTATGCCACAATGCCTATGAACTTGGCAATAATTCTGCTGGTAAATAGATAAGTTATTAAATTACTTTTTCCTTCCATAAAGGTTAGCCATAGGTGGACAAAGGTGAGTTAATTCTAATATTGGCAGCTGAGTTACACATGCTATGCACACACACATGCAAAAAATTCCTCATTATTAAATCACAAAGCAATTAAAAAATTAAAAATTTCATAAGACCCCACATAAAAGAAATACAAGTGTTTAATGATGGATTATAAAGTGAAAGTGAGAAAAAAGTAAAAGCTCAGCTGTCTCAGGGGCTTCCCTTGCAGCCTGTGATACTGATTTCTGTCTTCACCCTCACACAAGCCGCAAGAGCTAATAAATTCCTGGCTCCCCTGCCTGGGAGCCAAGGCCGATTAATATCTGCCTACCTTGTTACCTAATTCATTATGGAATAGCAGTTAATTTGATTTGATATTATTTTAATAAAATTCTGTAATATATTAGATTGTTTCAGGCTATCAAAATAATTTTCCAATTATTACGGTTACTCAAGCAAGTCTTTTTTTCCCTTCATGAGCGGCAGTTGGTCTGACTCAGAATACATTAGCTCCTACAGCTTCATCCTGGCCAGAGGAATACGAAGTATATGCATGATTACACCAGAAATATTATTGCCAGTAATGTGAGCCTGCAGATCAAGGCGCAGAGTCCAGATTGATGTGCAATTACAGGCCCCCATGATGTCATGACATTGCTGATTGCTCTTCATCTACAAATGAGTTAATGCATTAATATACACATACACGGTTACACATACACATATGTGCATGCATGCATGCATGCAAGTCTCTGTTATTTTCTGTATCCTGATAGTAGTGTTTGAGGGGCAGCAGTACATGAAGGCAGTGGGGGATAGATGCTGTATCTCACAGGAACCTGTGTTCCTTACTCCTGGCATGGACAGTGCCAGTCTGACCAGCAGGAGAGGGTGGATGACTTTTGCAAGCTGTGGGAGCTGCCATTGCTTTCAACCACTTCAACAGATGCCAACATAGGTATTATATTCCTACTGAGGACATAAACTTCAGGCTGCTCTTTTCTCTTGGTTGTAGCAAATGCCTAAGAGACAGAGAAAAGAAAGGACATGGGTGGAACTTGACTGAAATAGGAAAAGGCAGCCTAGACAAAAGAGCAGGTGCAAACACAGCCATTCCATTTGCAGATGCGCTGAATGTCATAACATTTCTGCCTGGGTACGTGAGAGAGCATATCTTCATCATATGCTTATGGGGTTGAGAGGGTGGCATACCAAACACCTTCATGGCTTGATCCTAGACCCAGCAGACTGGGTCATCATCTTCATCAGGGGCAGAACTGAGTCTGCATTACTAAATGTTCAGAGTGCAATCAGCAGCAATAGAACTGATCAGCTGCTGTGTCTCACCTCTTCTACAGTACTTCCTCAAGGGGTTTCTGTTCACATGAACATGCAAAATGTCTGTACTTCCATACTGTGAGCAATAGGGTCCTGAATTCTAAATGGTGGAAGATGTTGCTTGTTTCTCAAAAATAAGAACTGATGAGACAGTAGCCTCTCTTTTAGATCACCATTCCATAAACACCCTGACACAATCCCTGCACACCTGAAGCAGTCTCTCACCCTGCTGGGGCTCATCCCATGTCGAGTTCATGAAGGATTGCCATCTTGCCATTCTGTTCTACCATTTCCTTGCCTGGACTGAAAAAAGAAGTGTAAGCAACTAGAGTTTAAGATGACATTCATTTTTAAGTGATGGTTTTCTGCCTTATACAGTACATCACAATTTCTTTTTCATATTCTGCTTCCAAAAGTGGTTATTCCCATTCCATTCAGTGCTCTTAGAAGAGTAGTGGCTGACCCATGGGATGTATGTCAAATATGATTTACAACCTTTTTCATGCTTCAGCAGACCTCAGCAGAAGCATAAATGGATCAGAACACACCATACATATGTGAGGCAATACAACTTCTTTTTGTTTTGGTATTTGCAAATTGCCTTATTATTTCCATTGCTTAGCTACAATTAAGAGCATGAAACAGCCTTGTTAATCACAGGATGTTGCAACAGCACTTATTGTGCAAAGAGTTTATTATTGTGAATAAACTATATGCAACCTCCAAGTGAAAGCACTATCATATCAAAAGTAGAGGTTGTGCAATTTTTCCTTCTGCACATTAATTTTTACTTATTTATGTTTGTATAATTTATTTGGGTGCATTTAAGTTACTGAGACTAAAATGATATTTTCTACCAAAAGGATATTAGTGAAAGATGAGAGGATGGTGCAGATGCCTAACACGAGGCTATTTGTCCCTCTAATCCTGGGCAGCAAAAATGTTTCTAAGTTTTCCTTTTAAAATCATTGCATTTTTCTACAAACTACATTTTTGCTAACCCTTACAGGATAAAAATATAACTAAATTATTATATTGTCACAAAATTCAAGTACACAAAATACTCTGGAAGCATTCATGGTTTTAAATACATTTATTTCCAAAAGGAAGCTTCTCATACAGCACTCAATGACTAGAAAGCTTGGCTTAAAGTCTGTCTTTCACCAATTTTTGTGGAATATACAAGCTGTTTTATATGAGTAATATTTTTTAGTATTAATATGTTTTAAATGTATCCATCACATTTTAAAAACAGGCAAGAAGACTTACAAAGGCTCCTGACTTTATCTTTTAAAAAAACCCCCGATGTCATTAATCATAACTAAAGTTTTTCAGTCACTCAGTATTAGTGATGCTGAAGTGAATTAACTAAAAGGCTTTCATGCTTCTTGATCTTATATCCCATGCCTGAAACCCTCATTCATTCAAATCTTTCTTACTCACGTAAGTTGTCCGATTGAAGTCAATGTATCTCAGCATGTAAGTGGGGTTTGAAGAGAGGGCTTTGGTATATAAAAGTGGAAAACAGAGTTGGTTCTCATGATTCTTGCATAGAAACTGGTAGGTTTACATTCTTTTCAACATCTCTAATGCATAATCATCTAAAATGATTTTAGATCCTAGAAATTGCTACAAGATGGTTATAAATTCTTTGTGTGGACAACTTTTCCATTTGGTGGTAAAACTGGAAGGCCTTATCACTCTTTTATAACTTTCTATATAATTTTTATGAAGGCAAACATAAGGCATCAAAGACTGCAGGCTAAAAACTCCTCTGTGATCCAAACCAAGTGGCAAAATTAAGTCCTGAAAAAGTTAAGAAACACATCTGGTTTATGGTCTGCTTAGGCAACTTGGCCTGAGAACATAGCACAGGAGTAGATTGATGCAGAATAAGGCTCAAATTTAATAATCAAGCTTGGTTACTGAATACAGCTATAAAGATGGATAAAATAAAAGTTTGTATTACATGTCTCCACTCATCACGTAACAAAAGAACATGAAATAAGGGGACGTTTTGAGACAAAAAGAATGGTCTGTGCTGAAAAGGCATCCGATGTAAACAATATGGGATAAGACTTTAATACAGCAATAACCAAGGAAGAATGTGGTGTCCATTGCCTGGTAATAGGAAAGAGACCTTAGGTCCAAGCAGCTGTCACTCTGTACATGTGCTTCTTCTTATGCAAGTAACAGAAGATCACAAAATCCTTTGTTACTTGGCTTCCAGGAAAGGTCTCTGCCAGCATACTACCATTGTAGAATCTCTGTTCTCCACCCTTCTTCCTCAATCCACCCTTCTTCCCTCTGGGTAGTCATCTTCTTGGCTGGCCAGCAGATTAACTTTGGTAATTCTCTATTCTTCTGGTCCTTCTCTGATCAGAAATCCTGCAATACAGTCCATCTCAAATGACATACATTAGAAGGGAAAATTTAATTGAAAAATTACATACTGTGCTACTTCAATAATTATATTATATACATTGTTCGGCTATTGCATCTTCTGTGAGTCACAAGACTGAAAATCCAAGAGGCATCAATAACCCTGGGATCCTCAAAGGTTCTTCCTTTGAAGGAAGCTTGAATTACAGGAACTGGGATATGTATATTCCCAGATAGAGGGGAAAATTCTGAAAGTGACATAACCCTGGGGAAATGTTCTCACAATAACTGATGACAACCCCAGCAGAGAAGATTTAATGTGGTTTTATTCCATGGTTGGGCTCTCTGAATTGTCCTGTGCAAAAGTGTGGCCACACTGAAGATTTATCTTTCTAGATAGCCATCTTAGGTGTGTGCATGACTACCCACCTCAGTGCCTGAGTGTCCTGCTTTGACAAGCTAACCTGCCAGCATCCCTTCAGAACTGCCTGTTCCAGCTGGCCAGACTTGTGCAAGGTCTGTGGGCACCCTGACCTTCCAAGCATCTTTCCCTATGAGCTACTGGATAATATAACCAAGGAATATCCCCTTACTAATATGCTCCTTTCACTCCAACTGCTGTAGCACTTGGTGAAACATAAGCACTCTATAGTCTGGACTGCTCAGAACTAAGTATTCTTTATCATATGAAATGGCTTGGAAAAATGTTTTAGATGTTGTTGCAAAGTATTCCTGCTAAGTAAGCATCATGGTATTTTTCTGTGGTTTTTGGGTTTTGGTTTGGTTCTTTTGTTTGTTTGTTTGGGGTTTTTTTTCTTATGAGCTTATCACAGTATTTTCTTTCAGCAACTTTCTTATTATATTTCAAGTGTACATAGACTCAGTTTCTCTGTTTCTCTTTTGTTGTTTTTATGAAGACTTCAAATAGATACCTATGTACAAGAGGAACAAAACTCTGATGAGGTCAGTCAGAGAGAAAGCCTCATGCAGTATAATGATTAATTCCTAAATTTTCTATAGAATAACAAATATAATCAGCATCCAATAATAGCCAATAACAACTATGATCAGCATAATCAGAATTTAAAAGATGGTTAGCTAAAGGGCAGTTCAGAACACATCCATAAGGAGGGAAGAGCAGAATATATGTTAATTGCTTCACAAATGTTTCCTGACTTCTGAAATGCAGAAGTATTCTCTATGTTCAGGGACCTCTACAATTAACACAAGGAAAATTCTATGAAAACAAATGGTGCATGTTCCTTCTCTATGTACTGGAGCATAAATTATGGTTAACGGTTGAATGTGTCAGATAAAAAAAAAACATTATAAAAAGAAAATAAGATTTTCTCTCATGTTAAAATTTGAATTCTTAAATATAGGTTCTTAAGGAAATAACTAATTAAACTGTTCATCTAAGGATGAGGCTTCAGGTTTTAGAACATGCATATTAGAATAAAATGTACACACAACTGATTTCAGATAAAACTGTAACAGAAGCTCTTTTAGTGATTCAGAGAGAAAAAATGAATGAGGGTTAGCAGCACTGTCAAAGATTTCAAGAAAAGAAACAGAGTGCGTGCTCTGCCTTAGTCTTCCTGTGTAACTTTTGACGAGTCATTGAATGTTCAAGTTTCCCAGCTGTATCACAGGGGCAATACCATTGCCATTTTCACGTGGGTGGTTAGAGGATGGACAGGTTGAGATAGTGACCTGCTCCTGAAAGGGGCCTGCAGAACCAGTCATACCTTCAGCAGTTTGTCATCCTACTCAGCAGAAAAGGAGATACAATGATCCTGGAGACGAGTGGTTGCACAAGAGACGTAGAAGTAAGGTAATTAAAACTCATTGGGTAGAAGAGTGATGAGTAATTGCATTCTCCTTACTTAAAAAATAACTCCCTGAAGCTTCAATTGGGTATAGGATTTTTTCCTTTCATTAGAGGACAGCAGGTGTTGTGCTACATTGCTGTGCGTTGTTAACGAGTTGCCATGTTTCCCCTTAAACAATGGATTGGCAAAGTGATTCCCTTTAGAACATAAAACACTTTCTGGGTCTCTGAGGTGAAAGAATATATAGATGGAAAATCAGTCATACCTGAAAAGGCCTGATTTTGTAGGAAGGCTTTTATGGAAGGGAGCAGCAGGACCTGGTTTCTTGTGGGAAGTCTCAAGCCCAGCAGTGCCATCACACTCATCACCTGCCAGTGACTACCCTGATTATTTCCTTGGTGGAATAGACATGGATTTGTCAGCACCCAAATCTGTGAGTTTGGCCCAGGTAGAACAGTTGCTTTTGCCTTCAGATCAGTAAGGCCTTTTTCACAGTTTTTTCTACCAACACTGTCCTACAAGAGGAAATATCTTGAGACGGCTAATAGTAAATCGTCTGGATGGAAATCAGGAAAAAATGCTTGAATCCATTTCAGCCATTTGTAAAGGAACCCCTTGTCTGAAGAGTGAGTATTTTCAGGACCCTCACAAGCTCTGGTTGTCTCTTAGAAATCTCCAGGTATATGGGGAATCCTTTAATTCTACTATAAGCAGTTACTGGTTTTATTATAGTGTGGCCAGCAGGAGCAGGGAGGTCATTCTGGTGAGGCCACACCTGGAGTGCTGTGTCCAGTTCTGTCCCCTCAGTTTAGGAAGGATGTGAGATGCTTGAGTGCATCCAGAGGAGACAACGACGCTGGTGAGGGACTTGGAACACAAACCCTGTGAGGAACAGCTGAGGGAGCTGGGGTTGTACAGCCTGGAGAAAAGGAGACTCAGGGGTGACCTTATCACTCTACAGCTCCCTGAAAGGTAGTTGTAGTCAGGTGGGGGTTGGTCTCTTTCTCCAGGCAGCACTGACAGAATGAGAGGAAAAAATCCCAAGCTGCATCAAGGGAAAATTAGGCTGGATATTGGGAAAAAGTTTTTTACTGAAAGAGTGATCAAGTACTGGAATTGTCTGCCTGGGGAGGTGGTGGAGTCACCATCCCTGGGTGTGTTTAAAAAAAGACTGGATATGGCACTCAGTGCCATGGTTTAGTTGAGGTGCTAGGGCATGGGTTGGACTTGATGATCTTGAAAGTCTCTTCCAACCTCGTGATTCTGTGATTCTGCGATTCTTCTGAACTTATTCCAGAGGTTATGCTGTATCTGAACACACAGATCTATGAATTAAATACTCTGCTTATCTTTAGGGCACAAACTGACATAAAGCAAATTCTCAGCTTCTTATTGAATAGGAAGAACTGAGCAAAAAAAGCAGGACTGCCAACCAAACAGGGAGCTCTTTCAACAGACTACTACATCAAATAGTTAGGTGGGAAGACAACACTCTGGAAAATATTTTAAAAATCGTTTCTTCTTAGAAAAAAATGAAAGTTATGATTTCCCTCCGGAGAATGAATAAGTCTCCTTGCCCTTCTGGGTTTGTTTTTCCAGCAGAGAATCTGCTTTGGAGAAATCTTGCTGCATGTATCATTTCAATTTCCTTTTAATACTTTTCCCATTTAAAAAATGATCATATAAACATGTAAAGTCACTTCACCCCTCTGTTGAGGTTATGGTGATTTGCATAGTAGTTATGGTTGTTAAAAGAGGATGGACTGAAAACAGCTTCTTCATTTTTACATTAAACATGAATCATAAATTAGGAAAATCAGAGCATAAAGAAAAAAGAAAGAAGTCCTGGAACACCTGTAGTCTTCAAAAATTAGATTTTTATCAGTCTATTTTAGTCTCTAGTTTCTAAACTCACTTGCCAGCATAACATCTGAATGTTACATGAGAACTAATCTGTCTTGTATTTCTTTCTTAAGCTTCAACCATTCTGGGAGAAAGGGGGCTGGCATATATCTGTATGCAAGGAAACAAGTCCCAGAAAATCTGTGCAGGTAAAAGAGGAGGTATGAGAATTTGTGATGATTCCTCATTCCCAAGAGTTTATACTGCAGGCTTGAAGTGAAACTCTCACAACCCATGAAAAGACATTAACTTCCACATAATCTTATATACTCACATGACTTCAGCTGGTCATACACCAGCAGAGAGTTCTAGAAGTGAATAAGCATTAAATAAGGCAGAGTGGCACCTCCACTTAGATTTCCCATATAACTTTCTTTTTTAAGGAGGTCAAGAGAATGATAATTGGACTCAAAAGAGAACGAATAACAAAAAACACAAGGGTATTTTGAGATTTGAGTTTTAAACACCAGAATGCCGGATTGTGAGCTTAGTTATAGCAGAGCATATCTGAAGTAAATCCATTGACATAAAATGAAAACTGGAGTCACTGAAGTCAGTTACTCTGGATTTAGAATGACATGAATGAGATTAGAATTTGGCCCATGCTGTTTAAATAAGGTCAATATATATGAATGAAAACAGAAATCAAGGCAGCAGAATGCAGAGAAACTGAGGTGATAAATAGAATGGAAGAGTTTACAGATGAGAGAATTACTTAGTCTTAGAAGAATAATAAAGATTATTAAGAGGTGACAGGACTGAGGTATTTAAACTAGCTGAAGATTATTATAAAATTAAGCTTGATGATCTATTTGAGTTTGTTGAAGATACCAGAACTTGAGAATTTAGGTTTAAGTAAAGTGGGAATATATATAAGAAGAATTTAAGGAAGTACTATTTTACAGAGGCTGATAGATGGAAGGTACTTCATATTCAAACATTAGAGACATGATGCATTAATATTTAAGCAAATGCAGTGAGACTACCTGCAACCTAATGCAGTTAAGTGGTATCAGTCAGTTTTCTACTCGCAAATAACCATTTTTACAGAGAGCTAATTTCCACTGATTATTTCTTCACCCAAATAGATAGATAGATAGATCCAATCAAAGACACACAGCTTACAGCTGCTCAGGGTTTTGGAGTAACATCAGTTTTCACAGGGTACAGACATGGTCCTGTGTTTTTCTTTCACTAGTGAAACTGGCAGACTCTCTCCAGCCCCAGGAGCTTGGTTGCATGCGCTGTCAGGGTGGCATGAGGAAGCTTACACTTCTGCTGTCCACACATAACCTGTTTGGTAGGTAATTAAAGGATTTTAAACTCCAACACAGTCAATCTGGCACCTTTCAGCAATTCAAACTGGCAGAAGCAGAGGACAAAAAAGAAAGAGCACATTTAATTCTTGTTGAAGCAGAAAAAAAATAATTATGTGGAAAAGATAAATGAGACCTATGAACAGTGTATCATTGTCTTTTTTGTATCTCTGAATCACTACTGAAGAAGACAAAGCTCAGCCTAATGCCCTGCTTCCAAACATCTCCATGTATAATCTTCTGCCTTTCCCAATTCATGCAGCTCTGCTGTAACTCTGCTTAAGTACATTTTTCATGGGGGTAAATGACAACTGAGTCTAATCAGTGTTGTGCATGCCTGGAAGTCAAAAGGTAGACCTGGAAAAGATAAAATGAGGAAATAACCCAATGGTTTAGTTCCATAGTCCCACTTTGCATTTGGTCCTGCTCCCTTACTTTCCCAGCTCTACAAGCCTTACAAATGGGATTAATCGAGAGAAAGTTTCAGGTCACTTTAATGAATGGCAATAGGAGAGAGTGTTAATATTTTATCATTTTCTCTCGTACCAGATTATAATGTAAGACTCACAGGAAGTATTATGTCAGGCATAGGTAAAATCTCAAGTTCCTTAAGGATCACCTTTTAACTCAGATTGCAGGGCTCCAAATTTGTTATGTGAATATGCCTCACATAACATGTTGGAAAAGTCTTGTCAAGAGGGCTTCTAAAGGGTTGCTTTTTGGTAGGGAAACATGCAATTCAGATGGAAGGTTTGAGGTTGAATTTCCCCAGGACACAAACGTTCTAGACTCTGTTGCTCACCAGCAATTACTCTCACTCCTTTAAGCTATCACCACTCCCAGATCAGTTTGAAAAATTGCAGCAAACCTGTCATTCACAGAGAAGGGAAGGGCAGGAAAGAGTACTGCTACCTGAATCCAAGCTTTATGGAGGGGGACTTGCAAAGTGGGCAGAAAAACTGAGGAGATAGTTGGGATTTCATATTATCTGCCATTATTTTCTCCTTTATGAATATATGTTACTGCCTATTTTCTTTTGCCCCATTTGGTATTGGCTCAATCCTATTTCATTTATGCAATTAACTGATTGTCAGAAGCAGTGTCACTCTAGATTTCTCATATAGCTGATGAAAAAAGCTGACTGTCTTCATAGGGAAATTCAACTTTTGTTCAGCTGGGAGGTAAACTGCACTTGTCTTTTACACCTGCACTTGTCTTTCCCCTGAGCACTTAGGAATATTACATTGGCTGTGCTTCTAAATCAAATATCTGTTATATTTCCAGTTAGACCCTTAGTGTGTGATTGCTGAGTCCAGTCCTGAGGCACCTGGATCTTTTCAAAAGCTGTATAATGCAGGTTTGTGAACTTGACTACTGGAACTCGACACCAAGAGTTATGTGAAAAATACCTTGCTAAGTACTTTTGTGAATCTTTCCCAGGGTCATAGAAGTTATTAGCTGAATTCATTCCACTCATAACTTAGGTGATTATGCTAGCCACTGTAATATCTTTCTCTTTTTTAAAATTTTCTTTCCTTGAAGAAAGAAGACTGATGGGGTTATGTGGGAAGGCTGACTCTCTGTCCCCGCCCTTGAATATTTTTTCCCCCTGAGTAAATCCATTGAACAATTTCAATCACATGGAAAATCATAAAACAGTAAAGTTTCAATGTGCTTATGAAAACCAGTAGGTAGAGTAAATTAAAATGATGCTTCCAGTGAAGAGAAAAAGAAAAAAAAATAGTTCCTTGTCAACTGTTTGACAATGGCCAACAGGCTAATCAATGACAGAGTGTAATGATTTTGCTCAATAGGTATAAAAAAAAGCAAGAGTTGTAGAAGAACCTTCTACCATCTGCCAAGGAAGGGGAAGTTTGTAGGAAAAAGGATTTTTGTTCTCTTATTGAAATACAGACTGAACTTGTTCCATTACTTGTGGAAGAACTTTTTTTTTCTCACCAGAATCTAGTAGGTAAATATAGGAGAAAACGGTAATTGCCTGAATAAAAGTAATTATCTTTTTTTAAAATTTTGCTTACTTGAGATTATTTTTGGATTTGCACTTAATTACAAGGCAGCAAATACATATTTCTTTTTGCAGAGCTCCAGTTCTGTATACACAAGTTAAAAATGGAAAAATCTAATTTTTTGTAAACTACAGTTGGGAAGACAGCAAAGACAGATTTAGGAGCATACTTAATAGATCAAAAATGTTATTACCTCTTGAGGCAAAATGCAGAACTAGTACAAACTCATTTGGCCAATTCACGCTTGTTTGATATATTTCAAAAGCACGATTTTATGCTGGATCAGCTATCATCTCTCTTCCTGAAGTCATCATCAGGCCAGGATAAACACTGCAGTGTATACTCTGATTAATTTGACATAAATACTGTCAAATTCTCATACCTGAGCCAGATCATGTTTTGTATAGAGGATGATCCAGGTGTGCACATATCTGGTATTGAGCAGAGAAACAAGGTTTAAACTAGATCTTCCCTCTCAGTGTAAGTAAGAAATGGTAGCCAAGTATAAATTCCTGGTTATAGTTCTCCTCTGATGATGGCCAGCTTTCCATATTCAGTCCAAGTACATGAGCATTTTAGCAATATGTCCATAGGATTCTCACTTTCATTGCACTATCCCAAATATTGCACTGAGCCTGCTTTACTCCCAGATGATTATACATAATGTGCAATGTCTGGATGGAAGTGTGCTGCAGGGATTGTGAGCAAATGAGCTGTCTCAAACTTACAATGTGGGACTGCTGTACCGTTAACAGCATCTTCTGACATTATTTCAAGCAGTGAGATTATTAAGTGTCATACGGCTAAATAGGATGGGTCATTCAATGGAAATATCAGCAAACTCAGTCATATAAAAACCTAGTACCAAATGCTCTGTGTGAAATTAGCCCATATCCCCTGTAAATCTATAGAAGATTNTGTACATGTGTGTGTGTGTGTGTGTGTTTAAAGTAAATAATTTTACAAAAGGCAGAAGATACCATAATCCTAAAATATCAAAACTGATATCTAATCTCTTCTCCCTGGGCTTCAAAGAGGCAGTTCCAGATCTTGGTAAAACCTGATCTATTTGCAACATAAACATTGTGCTTGAGGGGATGGGAGCAAAATATACTCCAAGATAATATTCCCTGGAATATCCACCTACCCCACCTGGAGTACTGCATCCAGCTAAGGGGTCCCCAGCGTAGAAAACACACAGGCCTGTTGGAGAGAGCCCAGAGGAGGCCACCACCATGATTAGAAAGCTGGAGCATCTCTTCTACGAGAAAAGGTTGAGAGAATTGGCATTGCTGAGGCCCGGAAAAGAGAAGACTTTGGGGCAGCCTAATGATGGGCTTCTAATGCCTGAATAGAACCTAAAAGAAAGATGGAAAGAAATTTTTTACAAGGGAATGTAGTGACAGAACAAGGGGGAATGGCTTCAAATTGAAAGAGAATAGATTTACTTAAGATATTAAGAAGAAATTCTTAACTGTGAGGGTGGTGAGGCACTGGCATAGGCTGCCCAGAGAATCTGTGGATGCCCCACCCCTGGCTGGATGGTGCTCTGAGCAACCTCGTCTAGTGAAAGGTGTCCTAGCCCATGGCATGGGGGTTGGAGTTGAATGATATTTAAGACCCTTTCAAAGCAAAGCCATTCTATGATTCTAATATTCTATCATTAATGTAACCCATCTAGAGCACATTGGATAACAAACACCAACTAGACAAGTCGTGTCTTCATCCCAACCAGAGTCATCTCTTTCACTGTATTCACTCAGCCACAAGGAAAGCAGAAAGACCAAGACAAAGGGGAAAAGTATATTGTGGGCAAATATAACTCAGAGATTCTCAAATTACTCCTGGCCCTATCACCAGCCTAATGTGTGAATCTGTTTTTCAAATTTGGCTTCCTGTGCCATACCCATCTTTTGCCACACCCATCTTTTGCCATTTGTTCGTAGTTTCTAGTGCAATGTAGCCTACACATGTAGCTAAAATCAATAACAGTGGCATAGGATAGTGTAAAATCAGAATTGTGTGCAGGAGGAAAGAAAATGTGATGTGGTAGTCTGCTCTACAAAGAGACTATTAATCTCATTAGGTATTTGGAAGGCAGGAAAGAAGATAATGCTAACGTAAAAAAGTTTTGATGCAAATAGTTTGATAAGATTATTTTTATCTGGAGAAAAATGGTTAATTCCTGTTTGCCCAGCTTCATCTGTAAACAACTGTTGATGTGAGATGAGCTGGGGAATTGAAGCATTGAATCTTTTAACTCATTCAGGAGGTTCTACCATTCAAAGGATGTAAGAGCTGGATCTTATTTGCCAGTATTGCTTTGGAAACTGAGATGAAAGAAAGGATGCCTTTGTGATGAAGGGAAAGAATTATTCCTACAATTCAGGCAGTTCAGTTCCAGCCTAGTTCACCAATTCCCATCTGACCTTGTGCACATTTAAGCTCAGCCTCTCAGTGTGGGAGCCAAAGCTCCCCTGTGGAAGGTGCTGAGGACAGAGGTGTATTGTAGGTCCAGAGAGGGCTTGACTCATGCAGAGAGACTTGACTTTAAACATCACTATCTGAATGACCTGAGAGTTTTCAAACAGCATCAAATCTCAGTACAGAAACTGAAAGGATGTACCAAGGAAAGATCCCTTCAATAGTTGCTTTTTCCCTATGCTTTGCTATTCTTTCATTACTGCCCCTGCCAGAGACAGGATACTTGAAAGGTTGTTCTTCTGCTGAGGAATGGTTGCTCTTCTGTTACAGCTATGTTTTGATATAGATGATTCAGTGCAGGTCTCAGATTCAGATCTCTGCAGGTCTCGGTTTTTCCCATCCACCTTTTTTGTCTGTCTTCTCTAATTTGGCTATAAGTTTGAATCCCAGCCCCACTGATTTATGGGAGTTTTGCCATTAGTTTCACTGAGCAAAGATTTGCTCTTACGTTCTTTGAGCCCAGGACTGTCTTTTATTATGCATGTGCCATGTCTAGCTCGCTGGGGTGCTGAAGTCAGTTGGGACTGCCAGATGCTACTGTAATGTGAATAAATGTTAGTATACATGGAGGAAGGAGAGAGATTGTATAGGTTTTCTTTCAAGTTATATAAAAATCCTCTCAAACTTGAAGGACTTCAAGATATTACATTAAAACCAGCTTTTTTATTATTTTTTGCAGGATCTCCAGCATTTTTCATGTGCAGACTGATGGCTAACAGCTCTTCATGGTATTTACAGGAAAAATGCATAGTGCTAAATAATCGCCACATGCCGTGGGAGTAACTTCTGTTTCTAATAAAACCAATCTGGTCTGGATCAATGATAAGGGGGCATAATTTCTTCAAATGGGAAGCCAGCTCTTTGAAAGGAATCTTACAGTCTACATTAATCTCAGATCAGGGTCTGCAGGGTAAGCAGAAATCAGGGCCTGACTGTTTTTATGAAAAAAGGGTATTGTCCCTGTCTGACGAGAAATTCTGGCAAAGAGATTTTACTGGGAGAAAGAAGATTTGGTGCACAGGATAAAGTGGTCTGGAGCATGTGGGGCTAATTGCTGCTGTTTCTTTAGGTGTACAGGCACTCATTCAAGAATGCATTTACTGTACAGTAAGCTCTTGCATTAGTGCTCCCTTTTTTTCAGGGAATGAATCCTCCTTGTTTCAAGGCAGGGACTAATAACTGAGCAGAATTGCTGCCCACACCATGATTGCCTTTAGCACTGTCAACCATATATCATACATTATCACCTCTGTTCCCTGCTGGCAGCCCCTCTCTTGGCTTTGCATGTGTGTGGGTGGCCTAATGCAGTTGACTCAACCATCACTGATATCCAGGGCAGTTTGCTTGCACACAGTGGTCCATCATACTTCAAGGACCAAGTAGGAGGAGTGATGTCTTTCTGTCTTCTTCCCTCTGCTACATCTCTATCTTGCTGCTGGATCAGTTCTTACAGTCTCTCCTCTACAGTTGCTGCAGACACAGCGCTGGTATTCTCCACCCTTCATTTCTTGCCACGATACAATCAAATTAACCTTACTGTCCATTGTTTCTGTAATTAATGCATTGGCAAATGACAAATTGCTAAACAGGGGAAAAACAGTGGCTTGTCTTTGGATGGTATGGATCCCAAACGGAAACTGCAGGGAGAAGACAGCAGGTATCCAAGCAAACCAATTGCTGTCACTGGACTCAAGGATGACATTCCAAGAGCAGATCATTTTTAGCAGCTATCCAGCCGGGCAGATACATTTGCTACTCACTTTTCCAAATATAATAGGTGAACCAAATCCCATGGATTTTCCTCAGTCTTATTATGAACAATAAGAATAAAGGTATACATAGTGCCTTTATCCCACTGATTTTAAGTGGGATTTTATTTATAAGCTTCTCTTAGAACAGAAGAAGAGTAGACAAGTGATTTGCATGACGTCATAATGTAAATCATAAATTAACTGAAGGTTTCCAGATTCCATCTTTGCATTCATATCAATAGATCTCAGTTGCATCTCTGGTAGGAGACAAGATAGGAGAGGCACCTACTTACTAGCTGATTTCATTTTGTGTAAAATGCAAGTGTACAGACAGAATACAAAACCACCCAATTTTGCTTTAATCATAGGACTGCTTTTGGCCAGGGTTTGGGTTTTTTTCACCTCTAAATTCATGTGCTGTGAATACTTCCTTAGTTGTCCATTAGTACATGTTTCAAGCAGTAAACTCTCTAAAATGATATAAGAATTTTTCATTTTCTGTTCTGGATGTGACCACCAGGAAGACAAAAATTTCCACAGTGTTGGAAAAGCAGGTAAACGAGTCATACAGCCAACCAAAATAATTACTTTTTGGCAAAGTGCTTAGTGGAAAATTTCCCATTGTCATTGTACAAACAATGCACGTTCTCCCATGAAACAGTGTCAGAGTGTTTCTCATAAACATATGCACCATTTCCTCTTCAGAAAGGTCAAGTAAAATAGCATCTATCAAGAGGAGCATTTAGAAGCAACCCACCTGTTATTGCCAGCCAACAGCTACTCAGAGAAATGATGCTAGTGTATCTTGGGGAAAGACAACTGGGTCTCTGTCTGCAGTGGATTTTTATGGTGTAAAAGAACACACTGGTTGAAATTCACAATCCATTGCTTTAAACTAGCTTTGTGAGGCACAATAAAGTCACTAAAGATAAATCATTGAGGTTTGTATTAGATGCTTCAATGGAAGTATTGAAAAGAGATGTGCTAGTGTATCAATGGAAGCCTTTTGAGCCTTTCTATGAGATCCTTCCATTTAGGAGGATTCACTTTTGAAACAGAAATTATTGCAATCAGCAGATATCTTCTAAAAAAAGACTGTGCAGCTCAGCCAAAGGTTATGTGTTAGAAGAATAAATGGCTGGATGAAATTCTTCAGTCCATTTTATATAGGATAATAGACACTATTGTCATAATGATCCCTCGGACTTTATTAACCACAAATCTATGCCACACCTTACAGCACATGATCTGTGCATCTCTGATCATCCATAGATTATATATACAGATATTGGAAAGATGATGGCAAAAATCGAGCTCATTTTCACTCTATGGCATGTCATGGTTGGGCAATTTCTTAAGGAGAGAGGCACATCACCAGAAGAATGCATTTATGGGTTTATCAATAACAGAAGGTTAGCTACTGGGAATGTGCAAATAATCATTCCCAGATAAACAAAACTTTGGTCTTTCAATCAGTTGTGATCTTAGCAACAAAATCAATTTAAAAAAATAAAATTAAAAAAAAAAACAGAGTCAAACAAAAAGTAACTACAAAAGTATCTTCCAGGAAAATTAATCCCTGGGATTTGATTCTAATTTTCAGTCTCCTCTCACTATTCTGAACCACCAGTGTGAGAATCCTAAGTATGTATATGTATACGTGTATGTGTATGTGTATGTGTATGTGTATGTGTATGTATGTATATACATATGTATATAGATCCTTTGAAAAAGGTACCCTTTAGAAATCTGCAGTCAAAGACACCGAGTGGTTCAGAGGAGAACTATGTCAGGGTAGGTACTGAAGAAACAGCACTGAAAGGTTTCTGAGTGACAATAATGCATATGACAAATGGAAAGGGCCACTGAAATCTGAAGTCTTACAGAAGAGAAGTTTAATATGCAGGTCATCAGGGAGAGGAGGAAGAATTGGACAACTTGAAGGGCAAATCATGCTAGAATTCTGTGCAAGCCACTGAGCACAAATGACAAATACACTCAGAGACAATACTCATGCGCACAAATACGCCGTATAATCCCAGACACTGTAAGAAACATGTAAACATTCGAGCTTGCATTTGCATACATTCTGAAAATGCTAGAGGACGTTTTTGCAAGCTATTATTTAATTTATTCACAAGGTCGATTTGGAAACAGTGTTCAAATGTTTTGGAAATACGTCAAGAACATCGTTTTATTTCATGGTATTGTGGTAGCATCTCATTATAATAGTCTAATATGAATGCAGCACAATGAAAAAGCTATTGTGATTGTATTGTACTAGGCTAAATAGATAGAATGTTATTACAGTACTGTAAAAGGAAAGATTTATAGGTTAGCATTTGCATTTATGAGTAAGAAAAGCACATGCAGCCACATACTTGGCTATTTGGACTACCAAGGAAACAAAACCTTTTGTTATATTCAGAGTTATCAGGCATTTGAGCAGTGAATGACCCTGCCATTGCTGGAAAAAAGCAGCAGCAAAGGAGAATAGGTGTGTTGAGTCTGCTTCTGGAACTGTTTCTGCTGCCATGCTCCCCAGAGGTTTTATCCCTTTTCAACAAGAACATCAGGGTCCCAGACAGAACAGGATCCAATTGCACATCAAAGCATCCTTTTCCTTTTTTTTTCCGGGATGGACAACTAAGGGGCACAATTTTAATTTCTACAGAAATGCATCCAGCCGGGAAACAAAACTACCTTGTAGGAGCTGAGGAATGTCTTTGCCTTCTCCAGGATATTTTCCACTGCTATTAGAGGCAGAGGTGATGGAGGAGAGCTGAGGGGATTTCTCTTTTCCTTGCTAAAAATATTTTGCCAACTATGAGAGTATTTCAGTAGGGCATCCCTTCATTCCCTTCACTCTCTTGCTGAGTTTTGATTTATGAGATCTATGAGTTTTCTATTTAAAGAAGAAAATCCCTGTTCGCTTTCAACTTAGGTGAATAAATATGATCTGGAGAGGAAAGAATACTGAAAGCCAAGTCCTTGGTGTTGTAATCACCACAGTTGTGCTGACTAGAATGAAACTACACTGATTTGTATCATCTAAGGCTCTGGCCCGATACCATGAACACATCTTTTTAAGCAACTAAACATCTCTCCATGCAGTCTTTAGAAAGAATAGATACTTTAGTGACAACAGCTTCCAACTGGAAATCTAATATAATTATGAGAAATCTTAAAAACAGGAAATAGCACTCAGCTGTGGAATAAGGTCTTGATGGAAAGCCTATGGAAACCAGTGGGAATGATATCATGGCTTCACAGAGGTTTTGGATAGTTTCTAAAAATGAATATTAAAAACTGTCTGAAGGAACCTGGGTGCTTCATTCCTGGTAAATACTGCTGTAAAGTGAGATCTTAACTCCTTAGACCCTACTGAAAAATCACAAATAAGATCAAATGTGGAAGACTTTTGCATATAAGTGAATTATGGGTATAGATTTTTACTATGGAATTTCCAATTATTCTGGACAGATTCTGGGTGCTTCCAAGAAACACATCCTCCTGTTCACTTTGACAACACATGCATTGATTGATTGTCAGTCTGGAAGAAGGGCTTTCAGTCTTAATTTATGGGGTAGATATCTGTGTTTAACAAGGGATACCAGCTTGTGAAGTGCTGGATGTTTGCTGCCCAGTGATGAATGCCTTCATTATTGTTAAAAGTACTCCACATCCTGCTAAGGCTGGTCAGCAAGATAGGAGAACAGTGCTTGCTCAGAAATAAAATCTGCCAAGGAATCCATGATACAATAATAAAATAATAACTTGATATATATATTAAAAAAAAAAATTGGAAGGTTTGGCCCATTAATTTCATTTTTCCCCAAAAAGAAAAAAAAAGAAGAAAAAAAAAAGAAGAAAAAAAAAAAACAGAAACAGAGTTTTTAGGAAGCTTACTAGAAGCTTTATCCAATCTACTGATTTAAGTAGAAATCACTGAATGTTACAGAAAGTAGAATATATAGTAAAGAAATAGAAAAGTGCAGAGGCAGAGAGACAATTATTTCTTAAAACAACATAAAAAGCTTTATATACCTGGAAAGGCCTTGTCCCTTCTCCAAAAATATATTTATATAAATATAAATCTTTCATATGCTATATCCTGTGGGATCAGGTGTTCTCTGATTTTAGCAGAATTGCAATATGAATAAGCAAATGAGTTATGAGGGGAAGAGTTCCTGCTAGAGTTAGAAAATAACATTACTGATCTGCTTCTGTTTATAAGTAACCACTGCTCAGAAATATAAATTAATTCCAAGTAACATTTTAAGCCATTGTTTTGAAGTATTTAAGGGATATTTATTATTTTAAAATATTTAAGACCAATTCAAGCATGTCAAAAATATTAAAAAGAAGTATTTGGAGTTTTATCATAACAGAATCAATTTTTATATGTAGACCTAAAACAAAATAAACTTCTGATTTTGCTGCCCCTATATTATTATTGTTAAACCTTGTTGTTGACTACTGAATTACAGATTTTTCTGAGGTTGATGATGAAGTTTGAAGCAGTGAACTATTAGGTGTCAATTTTGCCAGAGAATTCCCATCCATTTGCTACCCACAGAGCTACCAGAGTGGGTCCTGCCCCAAGCCCAACTGCTTTCAATCAAAACCTATTTGGAAAACAGGTTGAGTTTTTGAGTTGTAGGGATCTCATGGCAGAAGTTGCCATACAAGTCACTGTCAGTAGATGCTTACTCCTGGAAGAATAATCCATGCTCCAGATTACAAGTGAAAAGATCCATAAGCTTTAAAAAAATAAAAAAAAAAAAAAAAAAAAAAGGA
>VWZS01010830.1:541770-597902 GCA_013397075.1 Rhabdornis inornatus
CCCCCCCCCCCACCATTCTTAGTTCAGAAAGCAGCAGAAAACTAGAAACTAACTTCACTGGCTGTTGTTTGGTACCATCTAGTTGTCTGTGGCTTTTTCCTCAGCATCTTAAATTTTTGTCTCATTTTCTGGTTATTGTCATTGACAATTTTAGCTTTACAAATCATCAACTAAGGTCAGGTAGCTAATTGTTTACCTAGTAGGTGTGGGAACATAAGGTATTTATATTCAATCTTACTTTCAAAATGTAGAAATAAGTCTACTGGCTTATTTCTTAAAAAAGAGGACACATGCTTAAAGTAAGATATCTAGTTAAATGTCTATGTCAATGCAGAAAAAAATAATCAACTTCTCTGTTTCATACTACCATCTCCCAGATGAATTCAACTCCTAGAAACTTATTACAAGTGCCAAGATATTTTTCTTTGATTCTTCTCAGTGGGCCACGTCTTCAAAGAGTAATCATGATACACATTTGCAAATAGAAATATTTGTTGAAGTCAATGTTCATCCCAAAGGGATCTCTCCTTGTGTGTGTACTGATGGATTTTTGCTTTTTACAGGAAGGCAAAATAGGAAGTAGTTTATTGTTCAATACCGGGTCTATGACAGACTTCTGACTGGAGAATTGGAGACCATAAAACACCAAATGATTATATCTTTCAGTCCTGCTATCATGCCTGAAAGGAAATGATTTGATTCATTAAGCATTCCGCAGGTTAAAAACAAATTATCTCCATTTGTATTTATTTGCAAATCTAAAGAGCTATCGAGCTCACAAACGTCTTCTGGCCTATTAAAACCATCCAGCACCAATTTTAAGAGTGCTTGGGAGGCAGCTTGCAAACAAGTAGCACCCAAAATCATGGACAGACTTTCTGAGAGCTTGAGTTTATTTTGGGACACAAACAGGAACCAAGCCCTTCTGAAAATCTGTGCTTCATAGGAATTCTGATTATTATTAAAAATCTGGCACTCATTGAAGGTGCTGAGTACTTGAAAACTCAGTCCTAGGTTCTCTTGAATTTCCTGTTGGAGAGCTGTTAATACACCAGGCAAGGTTTTTGAGTTAGAAATATGTTTAAGCAAATTTTGTATCCAGGTACAAGATTACCTTCTTTAAATATGTTTAAATCACTGCTATAGGAAAAATAGGATGATGTTGTGTGATGACATTATGATATCTCATGCATTCAGTACCTTATTAGAGCTATATAAATAAAAAAGTGAGCAATTTTTTATAAAAATCTGAAAATAAAATATTTTTAGTCCAATTGTTAATAGTTATTCTCAAAACAGACAAAAATTTAGGAATATTTCTACTGATTAAAATGGCTGGATTAATTGCTGACATGCCACAGTGGTAGAAATTTAGGGGCCTTACACTTTAAAGCTACCAATACATAGGGTTGTTCCAAAGTCCAAAGGCAGTTAAAACAATGGCCTCCTAGGTCTGGGAGGAATTACTTACATTGGATAAAGCAGTTCAGTACTGAGAATTTGGCTTTATTTTTCCCCTGTGGGCCACACCGTTGTTCAGTCATTTTGAACAAAAGAAAAATATTTCAGAAGGATAATATTTCTAGGTCTTACAGACTTGCGTTCTCTCCTTAGGTCTTCACAGGAAAAAGAGCTATGAGATAAATTGCCCTGTAAAATAAGAGAACTTATAATGGGTATAATACTGAAAAAGGGATTAGACATTTCTGAGCTTTTGGATAATCTTCAAATGTTCAAATATTTAATGTCTCCAATTTTAAGAGGCATTTGGACAATGCCTTTAATAAGATGATTTAACTTTTGGTCAGCCCTGAAGTGGCCAAGAAGTTGGACGAAATGATCTTTGTAGGTCCTTTCCAACTGGAACTTTTCTATTCCACTTCCTTCTATCAAGTGATGATCCTCTATGGGGACCTATGAGACCAATGGGAAACATAAAAAATACTTAACTTTCTGAAAGGATACAAAAAATACCAAGTCTTTAGGGAGGACACCACTGGGATTCACCAGAAAGAATATGCTACAAGAATGTTATATATAAAAATACAGATAAATCAACGTGTAACGTAAGAAAAATACCTTTTAAAAGAACAAGAGGCAGTGTTTCACATTTATCCCTCAGGTAGTTGGCAACATCCTGTCTGCATTGTCATGTGTGGAACATCTGGGTCTGATCTGAGGCTGCTATTCCACAGCCTATTCCATATGTGCTAACAGAATTGTCCCTTCTCAGGTGCAGGGCTGTGGACACTGGCTGCATGAGGAGCCTTCAACCTTCTGTCCCAGGTGCTGGTTGTAGCGAAGGCTCTGGTTCCTCTTCCTTAGGATGGCTTTTGATTGCTTGTTTCCTTCTTCTGCCTTAGGTGAAAGCTAAAAGTATCAGGGCTTTTGATGGAGACCAGCAGTGCAATTCCTCCTGCTGGTGGCTTTTTGGTGGATGAAAGCTCCAGGGACAGTCCTGGTGTGGCCCAGCTGCAGAAAGGTGTCCCTGAAAGGTGAGAACAAGTCTATCTCTCTGGAACACCCTTTGTTCCACCCCCTCAGAGCAGATGACTTCTATCTGCAGCTAATGCAGGGTAACAGAGAGGTAAGACTACCATATAAAATGATTTCTGTTTCATTTCATCTGAATCATCCCAGTGAAAAATTAGTCTTACACCCACCAATGCCCTTAAAGGGATATACTCCTTTTAATGTGTGAGATGAAGAACAGGAGGAGGATAAGAGATGAAAGAGAAGAACTCTGATGACTGTGGGATCTAGCAGCTATAGTGTGCTCAATTAATTAGAATCTTCTCTTGTTTAAAAAAAAAATGGTCTCTCTGTGCACATATTTAAAAACTGGTAATAAAATATCACTACTGCACCACTATGGAGACTCTTTGAGATGCTCAATGAAATACTTGAATTACAAAGTAACAATTTCTATTGTTAGGAGTTGCTGCTATTCTCTTTTTATTGATGTCATAAAGTAGGTATTTATGAGATGAGGTTATTAAGATCAATAGTATAAATGGAACACCTAATTCTCTCTTTTTCAGACCAGCACAAAGCATTCCTTGGGTAGAATATGTGAGAATAAAAGGTGACTGGATACTGTCAGTTAACCCTAATCCAAATGCAAAGAGCTCACCCTATTAACAATGACTCATTTTTTACATGTTTCTTAGATCTAAAACTATCTTGTCCCTAAGTAGCCCTTATGAAATGTACAGATTTGAATTCTTGCAGGATTGGATTTGTCACATTTGCAACTAACACTGAAACTCTATTTTTGTCTTTTTTAAAATATGAAAGATAGACCATTTTACTTTAAAATCCAATTAGTAGTGTGTTTTTAATAAATATGATTCTTCTTTGTGAAAAATGTCCTTTCGCAAAGAACAAAAATCTTAGATTTTAGCACTTGATACCAAGTCTTCCTATCTACTGAAAAGACACTATGGTATGGACTGAGTTAAATCTGTATACGAATGAAGAATTTAACCTATATTTATATAATTTCATTGCTCAGATCAAGTTGCAAAAGGCAGTGTCTTTGAGCCAAGTGCAGCCACCAAACTCTCTCAACTATTTCTAGTGATCTGCCTCCTGTTTGCATTTCCCATTTTCAGAGCAGCATCATTAATCACTACCAATTTAAGCTCATTGTTAGATAATATCAGCTTAGTTTAGGGGTCATAATTCAGGGAAAATATTTTTTATTTTAATATTGCCAGCAGCTGATCAGGTTGTTGTTCTTAATGACCCTGTTCCTAGAACTCCATTCTACAAGAACTTGATAACATCAATAAGAATTTACACAAAGGAGCAGGGTTTGAAAAGTTCATCAGTCATGAGATGCTACAGAAGACAGTGAGTGCTCTCCATTGCTAAATGAAGAAAAATTTTACAGAAGATTTTTTTCTCAGATATATGATAAACAAAACACTTAGAAAATTTGGATAACTTCAGCAATAGAAACAAAAAAACCTCAAACATTTTTATTAAATAATCAAAGCATAATATCATTCTAGTATTACTCATTACCCTAAAATAATTGTATGTTTTAATTTAAAAGATGTGCTTTTCAAAAATGCACAGCAAAAATTGCTATTATAGTTTAAAACCTCAGAAAACACACCAAAAAATCTTCAACATCTTATTTCACAGCGATTCACTTCCCTTATCTTGTTTAGTTTGCAGTAGTGTACAAAGAATCAATTGAAACAGTTAGGAAACTGAGATGTGAGATTCTGCTATAGCTCTTGCCACTGGAACTGTTGAATGAGAAAAAGTTCCAATACCATACAGTTTTCCTATGTGGCTACACACTAAAACTTTGTATCCATCTGAGTGATTGTAACCAGACACAAGAAATTTGCTATGGAAGTTAAAATACATAATCTGATGCATACCAACACTAACAGTAGTAATTGACTGGTGAAGTGTTTTCCATCCTACTTATACATCTCTGAGGGTTGTAAAAGCAGAGAAAAGCTGTATCTGGATTTTGCACCATCAGCTATTGCCTGTCAGCATGTGTGGTGCCAGGGAAGGGTGTACAAAGCAGTGCTGGGATGGAGGAGAGCTATGGTGAAGTGAAGCTCTGTGATGTGTCCCCAGATGCAGCCCCCATGTGCACGGGGCTCTGCTCAGCCCCCTCTGTCCTGGGGCATGTTCCTGCTGCACCTGCAACCAGGGGCTGGGAAACCTTTACAGGGCTAATACAAAGCTCACATTTGTGTCATGCTGAAATGTATTTGAGGAGGAAAAGACCCCTGCTTGTCTGCCAGGCTGTCTATTCCCCACTCTGTATTCAAAGCCTCTTTACTGTTGTGCCACAAAGGTTGAATCAGAGAGAGCAGGGAACAAAAACCTTCTAGATGGCAAATCTGAGTAACAACGTGAGAGCTACATACTGTGCAATGCCATTATATGACTTCAAATCTTTTGTTCTAGAGAACATTATATACCTATTACATCCTTAAATACAGGCATTGCTATAGCATAATTAAAATGTTTGTGATCACAGAAATAAAAGGAACAGCTAAAAATCAAAACCGTATTACCTTTGTAGGACTGCTGAACTGTGGTTGTAGGCACAGAAAGAAAAGCCATCAGCATGGGGCAAGAAGTGTACAGGCCTTTGGCTCCATCTGAAAAAACAAGTTAATAGGTAGAAGGGCAATTCTCTGTTGGTGTGTAGCTGTAGAAAATCACTTTCTCTTAGCTCTGCAAGCATGGTTACTTAAGCAGTGTTTTCACACCTGAAGTGCTCCTGTGGACATGCTTCAGGGCACTGGCTTTAGTGGGAGCTGTGCAACTCTACAGTAATACTTGTTAACCTATACAACCTACTTGCTGTAGTTTCTTCTCTAGTGAAAAAACTGTGCATTTGGTCAAAAGGAAAACAAAAGGGACAACTGATAAAATACTTTAAATGTTAGTTTGAGACCTAGAGCTCTAAAATGTATTGATTTTTTTTTCCAGGAAACCAGATACTAATTCCCATTTAGGAAAAAAAAATAATTTTCCACAGGGAAATGTATAAGTGAGCACTTGCAATCAGCTTTATTCATAGCTTTGCAGATAAATTGCTGCAAACACCATGCACTTTTACGCTTTATTTTGCTCAAGAATTCAAGAGAAGTCTAGAGAAGTAAGTGAGATTGTTCCCACAATTCGGAATCCTTAGTTTAGCTGACAAAGACCTAGCTAAATTGTTCTAAGGATGTAGAATTAAATGAGGACTTTGTCCTTCTTTTCCAGTTGGATCCCTGAAGATGTTAGATTATCTTCTATAATGTGTTTTGCCACAGTCTCTAGAGAAGACCACCTCCTTAAAAGGTCAGCAGAGTAACCTAATAAAAATCCAATCTATGGAGATCCATTACTATGCAACTGAGAAAACCAAACCAAACAAGATACTAATACAAAAATCTCCAAATTCCTTGGTGTATTTCATGTACTACAGCGTTTACAAATGACCACATGGATCATGTAATATCATCTACTGTGCAGAGTTTCTTTTATAGGTCCCCATGGACTGAAATGTTTAGACACAACAGAGTTGAGCAGAGGGGCCAGTTGTAGATTTAACTGGGAATTCTTATGGTTTTATGGGCTTGTATGTCAGCCATATCATTGCTTTAAAAATTGCTTTTGTATTTAATAGTAGGAGAGCTTGACCCCAACATAGTAACAACACATGTATCCCTTTAACTGCACTCTGCAGAGGATTGCAGACTGAAATGTGGAGAGATACCAGCTCTGTGAGTTAAGATGTCATTAGCTGCCCAGGAAGGGTAACTTTGTCAACTGTCATTAACACATTTATTATGCTGGTACTTTAAAGATCAGAAGTGTTAACCTGGAAGTGGCATTTGGATTTAAATCTCTTTAACGTTTGGACGGATTGGTCATTTCTTTATACCTCGCTGCTCTTTGAGGAGAGTCCTCCCTTTGTTCAGCATCTGTAAATTGCCTGTGTATAGCTCTCACTTAGGAAAGAAGAAAAAAGTCCTGAGTTACTCAGATCTGTCATAAAACTGTCACTTTGGATTATTGCTTAAATGTTGGCTGCAGGCTGAAAACTGTATGTCCATGCAGCACTCGCCAGTTCAGGTGGGGTTTATAAAAGAGAAATTGTTGCTCTGCAGGGAGATACCTGTTAACCTTATTCATTTGTTAAACTGGTTACATATTTTGGCACTCGCCCGTGCAGTCTGACACTGACAAAGCTTTTGACAGGATGAAGTAGATATACGGTATTTATGTAAGGTTCTCAGAAAGTGCAGGTTCAGAGCAAACTTTATTAACTGCACCTAAGCTCTTTCTGTGTCAACCAGCAACCCTTTGCAGAAAAGCCTTCAGATCTTTAACCTGAAAAGCCTTTGACCTTTAACAAGATACAAAACTGGATTGAAGGTGATACAGGACTCTCAATTAGTGGTTCCAGCTTTACAGGCATTCTTCTGTTTTGTGATTCAGATGTCTTTCACCAGGCTACAGGTTGGGAGGGACAGAAGTTGGAAAACAAGGGGCTTGTCTTGAGAGATATTTAGGAGCTTCAGTTCCTATGAACACCAACACCCATAATAATGAAGGATTCATCTAGCAACTTACTGGACTGGGTTTTGCATGGCTCTCTGCATTTTGCTATATATTCAAAGATTAACTTCTAAATAATGGTAAACTGAAATTAACAATATCGTACATATGTTTGCATACATAAGTTGGCTTTTTTAATTAATATGGTTTACAGTCACATTTAATTGTATTTAATCTGACAGGTATTTTTCTACAGTTAGCACATGAGCTTCATCAGACCGGGAAATTCAGTGAGCAAAACTGCAAAAGACAAGAATTAAATGAACTAAAATGTATGCATTTTGTGTTCATTGTGTAGCCATTATCATTATGGAGGATCTTGTTTAGAATAGACAAAATAATTTTTATCACCAAAGTCTTTGCACAGATTCCTCAAACATTAAGATTCTGGTACATATTTGAAGATAAGAATGAAAATCATATGAGAAATTTTATTATTACCACACTTTTTCAGCTAGAGAAACAGTTGTTTTACCTGAGCTGTGTAGTTTCCTGGGTAATGTACAAGAAAAGGACCCTAAGAGGGAGAAGAATGGAAATATAATATCAGGTGATGCAGGAAGGCACTCATTGGCCTGAAGCTGAATTGAGTTGTGGTTTATCTCCAGGAGCATATTTGAGGAAACTCCATCTGAGCTTTCTAAAGGCTGAGACTCCCAGCAGCTTCTAACATCAGTCATCCCAATAAGAGTTGCATCTCATGGAATTCAGGACCAAATACCCTATGGTATGTCTGGCTCACATTTGCAGTGCTTGAGCAGTTACTCCAACATCTAGGACATGTTACACCTGCTGCACAAGTGGTTCACAGCCAGGCTGTGGACATGCTACAAATCTAATGAGCCATCCCTGCTGCTGACTAATGCTAATATGGGGGGGTCAAGAAGAGAAATAAACCTGGAGATGAAATGGTAGCAAGGATTTCTGGGATTTTATTGTGAAAGCAGATGTTGGCAGTGTCTTAAAAAAGGTTTAAGGTAATCTGTTGCAGCAGTTAATTTTTCACTGTTTTTGGTGCAGGAGTAGTCTTTGCTGCAACACAGAACTGTCTCACGGTATGTACATTTTATACTCTACAGCTGTTCCACCATGGTCATCCTCCTCACTGTATCACCAAGGGTTTCCTTTGCAGGTGTGGTATATTTCTGCCTCACATCATGCCTCACCTTTCCTTGGACACTTCCTTTCTTGGAAGATATTGCGGAAGTTCAAGCTGTTGGCTTGTCTAGGGATTTCTGCTGGGACAGACACAGAAAAAAATATTTCCCCAGCTTAGCATAACCTCTGAGCTTCCCTCTGTACCTCCAGACAACCCATATTTTCTGTTCTACCTTCCAACCCTACTGTGACACAGCAAGATGGTTAAAATTTTCCCCTGATTACATACAAGCTTTGCAATATAACTGCTGTATTGCAGGCTGGAATTTCATGTATTGTAATCAAGTATGATCAATTCACTGCAGGCAGAGGACATGCAGTCCCTGGTTTCTAAGTGCTCCAAACCTAACCTTTAAATGTTGCTACCAAGAGGGGTGATTGGCAGTGCCTTCTGTACTGCAAGGAGATAATTGTGGTGCAATGGTATAATCAAGTGAGACTCATTCTGTATTTTTGCTATCGCGGAAAAAAATTCTGATAAGAGCCATATGGGGTAAAAGACTAGGGTTACAGCTATACAATTATAGGGTTGTTTTATCCAAGCATAGGTATGACTAAGACAAGAAGTGAACTTTTCTACAATATATGTATGCAGGCAAAGAATCTGAAAGACTGTGGACTCTATTTCTAACTCAACTTCCTGTGACCACTGAAGAACAGAAGAATATTCAATGAGGAATTAATGTTATGAAGAGGTTTAATATCATATAGCTCATGGCACACGAAAGATCCTTAGCTCTTAGCTCATGATAATCCGGATAGAATTTAACCTTCAAAACTTAAAAGGTGAGTCCGCATTACTTTTAAGACAAGAAAAAAGATCTATCTAATGCTGTCAATCAGGTCCAATTCAAAGTTCTTAAACTTAACAGGTCTCTTTCCCTTGCCTTCAGTAGGCTTTGGATCAGATTCTGATAGTCACAGCTCCAAATGGTGTGATATGTAAAAGTGCCTTCTTTAAGTGCTCCGTGCAATCAGATAAAACTCTTTCCTAAACAGCATCATTCAATATACAGATTGTAGCAGGTAATTGTAATTGTAAATTACTGTAGCAAGCTTAGAATCAACTATTTAAGTACTCACCTGGCAAAACTGCAAAAGCAAACTCTTTTCCTTCTTACTTTTCAGTATATATTTCATTTTTCATGGCTCCCTAACTCAGAGATTGCTGTGGCAATTTGGATTGAATCTCGGCATAGACATAGTCAGCCTCCAAGCAAATATTTGTCATTTAAAAATCATGGTTCAGTTGAGTAAAACTTGGCAAACTGTTCTAAAACCGTGTATACGGCAGCTCTATTTGCAAGTATTAATGCACGGGGTATGCACACTTTCTGGCAAAACACACTCCCATACACGTGTGCTAACATACAAAATACACAAATATCATTTCCCAGCACATCAGAAATCTTCAGAAAATCTAACATTGGATGCAGGCCTGGATGGGATATTAAGCAAGTTCACAGATGATACAAAACTGGGAGGAGCTGTTGTCTCCCTCCAAGGCAGAGGATTTTTATTATAGAATTACAGAATTTACAGAAAATTACAGAAATTTACTGAAATTACAGAACTGAGCAATCACCAACCATATGAAGTTCAACAAGGGAAAGTGATTGGTTCTGCACATGGCATGGGGCAATCCTGGGCAGAGTGGGGAATGGGGTGCCACGGAAAGGGCTCTGGGTCCTGGCTGATGGCAAATTAGATGAGAGTCAGCAGTGCCCTGGCAGCCAGGAGGGCCAATGGTGTCCTGGGGTGCATCAGTCCCAGCATCACCAGCCGGACAAGGGAGGAGATTGTCCTGCTCTGCTCTGAGCTGGGGCAGCCTCACCTCCAGTTCTGGAGGCAGGTTTGGATGCCACAATGCAAGAAAGATGTAAAGTTGAGCTTCCAAAGGACAGCAATGAAGACAAAGAGCCTTGAGGGGAAGCCATGTGAGGAGCAGCTGAGGTCACTTGGTCTGTTCAGCCTGGAGGAGACTGAGGGGACACCTCACTGCAGATACACCTTCCTCATGAGAGGAAGAGGAGGAGCAGGCACTGATCTCTGCTCTGTGGTGACCAGTGACAGGACCTGAGGGAATGACCTGAAGTTGTGTTAGTGGAGGTTTAGGTTGGATATTAGAAAAAGGTTCTTCTCCCAGAGGGTGGCTGGGCACTGAAACAGGCTCCCCAGGGCAGTGGCCACAGCCCCAAGCCTGAGCGAGTTCAAGAAGCATTTAGACAATGCTCTCAGGCACATGATGTGACTCTTGGGGATGGCCCTGTGCAGGGCCAGAAGTTGAACTCAATGGTCCTTGTGGCTCCCTTCCAACTCAGCATATTCTCTGATTTTGGATGAGCCTTCCATACAAAAGACTGCTTGGTATTTTATATTCACTGGCATAATAGACTCTAATCCCTCCAAAAGGAGTCTTAATAAATAATATTCACATAGGCATACGTTTTCAAAGCACACGCTTCAGAAATATGGAAATAGAAGCATAAAAGGTAAATTTTACATATAATAGAAATTATAGAATATTAGGCTTTTTCAAATGCCTCAACAACAAGGGGGGAAAGAGAGGGAAAGATAGAGGTGTTTCAAGATACTTCATAATACCTAATGCTTAATTATCTAATTATAATTACCAAGTTATAGTTTCATCTTGCCAACTGAAGAAGCACTGAGAAGCTTCACTGTTATTAAATTTAATGGAACTTGAGGCTGACCAACAGCTACAACGACTTCACAAAATTGGTAGGACTGACCTCCTTGGACACACATTCTTGGTGCTTCATGATCAGCAAGAGACACTGCAATGGATGGGAGGAACTCACAGCCAAGAACTCACTGCATAAAGCTGAGGAAAGAATTAGGAATGAGAATAATAATGAAAGGAGACATTCATGCCAAACCAAACACAAGGTGTTTAAAGCCAGCACAGTACCAGAAAGAATGACCTAAAAAGATTACAGGTCTACTCTCTGTCAGTACAAAGATATTTTATCAGCTTTCTTCTTCAGCAGCTCTAAGTGACTCAATACATTAACTCATATGGCAGACACTACACTACAATAAAATATAACCAGTTGAATTTGTGGCAGATTGGAAACTTCCATTTTAAAATGTCCATGCTTGTCAATTCAATTAGATGAGAATTTACTGGCAAGACAAGCTAAGTAAGTCTTGCCAAAATACAAGAAAAAAAGCAGGCTCATCAGATAACTGTCTGATGCAGGTAGAGCTCACCAACCTTGGCATTTCCCTCTGCTTTAAATGTTTCCTCCACTGCATCTGTATGTTAATATTGTCCCATCCCCGAACTGGCAACAGGTTCTGCTATTCCAGATTGCCTGTTTTGTCATCTTGCTCCTCTTTGACAGTCTAAAGCCTTTCTCTTTTATTCTGATGTGACAGTGGGATGCAGTGAGGTGTTCATTTTTTGCCCATTTTTGCCAATCACCTAGCTGCCAACCCAACTCTCTTATGACCAAATCACAGTATGCTGCAACAGCCAAAACTCACAAATATTCCACAGGTGTAGAAGGACAGACCACTACTCTCAAGGGTCTCCCCTGAAACTCTTACAGTGAATGGCATTGGGTTGGGATTTTGGCTTGAGTTTCTTTTGGAAATTTTATACACTAATAAAAATTGAGCTGCAATTATGTGATATACATCTAATTAAAATGTACTATAACTGCTGAAGTATTTTACTGAAGTGATTTTTTTTCAAGCAACAGGTTTGCCAGATGACAAAAGTTGTGGTTTCTCTGCTGCTGCAATGAGTTTAGAGCTAAGTACAGAGGGTGGGGTCAGCCCTTGACATCAACCCCAGGAATGGCAGCATTTTTCACTAAGCTCTCATGCTCAAGGCTTAAGTCAGGCTTTTTGCCAAACAGTCAAGTCCAAGACAAATAGCCTATGTGGGTGTTTTGTGCACAAAGATTGCTGAAGTTCATTTTAGCTAGATGGATAAACCTTTTGAAATCTGGCTTGTTAGAATTAACTATAATATAGATCAGAGTTAGCAGTTTATTGAAAAGCACTGTGAGAGGAATGTAAATTACACATGAATCAGAATGACCTGACGGTGAAATACCGGCAGCTCTTTGTGAATGTGTTGTCACCAATTCCCACAAGAAATGCAACCATTTTTGTACAGTAGCTTTTTGTTGGTTTGGGTTTTTTGTTTGTTTTTTTGTTTGTTTGTGTAGTTTTTTTTGTTTTTGTTTTTGTTTTTGTTTTTGTTTTTAATAACCATGTTTCTGTTCTGTCTTTTCAAATTTTCCATTTTTCCACATAAAAATGAGGTACAACTCTATGGAATTTGCAAGGAAAAATTCAAAATTCCTAAACATCTTGTTTTCAATTTTTTTTAACATACCTCTATTCCATGAGGCCTATTTTGGTGGCAGGGCTGAAATTAACCAGTGGCTGAAAAACCTAAGTGACTCTAAGTCACACTTTGACTCCAGCTTTATGCACCAGAGGAAGTTTTTTGATTTATTTTATTTTAATGTCAGAAGGTAAAGCTCTGGTTTAGTAACTGCTTCCATTATTCCACATTTCATAACTGCCCAAAAATTTGAAACCCAGAAAGTGAAGTCTAGGATGTCACCTTGTATGATAAAGCAGGGGAAGGGAAATCATCTGCAAAATACAGCATCTCTCGCATCAAAGGCATTTCCCTAAGGTATTGGACTACATTTAAAAGTTTTACCTTCCCACATGCAGTCAGTATTCTCCCTTTTTTTCTCTTGCCTAGGAGAATGTTTTCACTCTGAAAGTCATCTCCTACTTAAGTTAGCAACAAAACCAAAAGAAGTTGTATTGTTAAAAGGTACTACAGTCTACCACACTCTACAACCATGATGAAAGTACAGCCTGGAGAACAACTCTGCCATGTATTTCCACTGCACCATGTCACTGCTCAGCTCTGCTTTCCTTCCTGGGATTGCCAGTCATGTTGTTAGTTGATTCATGTTATTTACCACTAGGCAATGTCGTGGGGGACACTCAAATGAGTTGAGTCAGGATCACAGGCAGAGCAATCAGGTTAGCACACAACTCCACTAAGCTGATATATCCTGTTACTCAGCATTTAATTTAATCAGACTTTAGCCTGGCTGTGATAACATGGGTATGCTTTTGCTACCAGGCAGTATCTCTGCACTGCACTCATCGTGCAGGGGACACACACTTCTAGAGCCAGTGCAACTGGATTCTGGGATGTAAGTCTGCATAGCCTAAGACTTGGGCTGAAAGCCATCTAACTTCACATCATAGCTCAAAGCAACCAGAAGACTGTAAAAAGTTCTGGTTAATGATGACTCAGGCTTCATTTGATCCAACAGTGATGGAAATAAAACCTGGCAAAATTTGGCCTTGATTGATTAATATGGTATTGACAGCACCCTAATGGGTGTTATTAGAAACTTGACAATTCTTAGTGTTTATGGAGCACCTCTATGGGATTTGCAGAATTACTCATTCTGCTCAAGTCCTAAGTACAGAAACATTTAAGAAATACCTTAACAAAATGAAAAAGCACTTTCAGGTAAAACTGGTAAGTTTTTGTAAGGTAAATGCAGCCGTAATCCATCCTATTGATCAAAGTACATGAAAATTGCACAGATAAAATAGTGGAAATAGAACAATCTATGAAATAGAAGCTTTTTCAATAAACACCACCCATTCTCTCTTCAGAAAAAAACTGTGGATCTTACAGGAGAACAAAAAGGCAATTGCATAATGAATATTAATACAAGCCATATTCATAAATGAGTTAAAATTAAAGCTGAACGGTCAACTTTAATTCTGAAAATACATAAATCTGAATGGTGTAATTTTCAGTAATTAAATAATGCTATAATAATAGTAATAATAATAATAATAACAATAATAAATACATATTGGTTTCATTTTATTTATTGTAACACTATCTAGAGGTTATTTTTTTTGCAGCAGTGACCATCAAAACCCTGCTCCTAGAATAGCTACAGCAAACATTAGGTCTTGTAAAATAAATACTTCCAAATAATCAACAGCAACTATATCAAGATACACATTACATGCTGAAGACCAGACAGGAATTTGGCATGTGTTTCCCTTGCCCAGCCATGAACAACAACCAGTGCAGCACATGGTTGATGTCACCCTATGTGCTGTCCCTGTCCCCCCACCATCAAGGTGGCTTTCAGCCCTGTGAGTACTGGCTGCTAATAGGTCTGTTTCACAACTTTTTCTTCAAAAGCTCCTTTCTGTTACACTCCTGGCATCTGTTTCTTCCCCCCTAGAAGCTGCTTAACCTGTGTGCATAACACTGTTTTATAGAGAATCCAAGGCCTGATCCAGTCTGATTCCAGCAGCCACAGAAGTCTTGATAGAGCTCAGTAGGGCTAAAGAAGCCAAAGAAAAGGGTATGAGTAAGACAGAGATGTCATACTGACAGGTTTTTCTAGAGACTGTCAGAGGTGTATCAAGAGGCACAGTGACAGAAGGACCAGGGCTATCAGTTGTGTAAATCCATGTGCCTGTTTGCTGTTTGCATTTGCAACAAGCAGCAGGTTGTTACAGCCTCTGTGGTTTCTCCCCTCTTATGCCATCACTAACCACATTATTCCCTTCCTGCTCTCAGAGAGAAATCTTACTTCATCCCAATGTATCTGTGGAGGAAGATCTTGCAAAACTTCCCTATGGCATTACTGGGCAGTGGGTCAGGCTCTTACACAGAGGAGAAGCAGCTGAGTCAGGTGATTTTTACATGGAAACTTTGCCCCACTTCTGTATAACTTGAGACTTTTTTCCCAAATGTCCACATTAAATTGCTTTTAGGTCATGCTGCAGGTCTCTTAGCACTTATGGCTACACACTGAGAAATGAACTTTTATTTTTGGATTTGACATCTGATCCAGTCGTTTTGCTGTACAACCTCTCTTTGTTTATGGTTGTAGAGCTGGAATTGCTACCTCATTTTAAGGCTTGTCACCTAAAGTGGTACAAGATTTAGGGTATGAACAAGTCAACCACAAGCAGCTGGGGCACAGCTCTCATCTCAGACTTGATAACTGAGTGTATACGTGCTTCTAGACTGTTGCAAAGAAGAAACGAAACTGGTTGCCTGAAACCAAACTCACAGGGGATTTAAGCCACTTCCTGGGTAACTTGAGCATATTTGGTTTTCACATGCATCAGATCTACACAGACATGTCCCAGCAGAGAGACGGTGAGTTTAAAGGACTACTTCTGTCAATTGATGCAAATGTGAGATGTTTGGGATGGGTTTGTGTTTAAAAACTTGTGTGATGAGCCTCAGTCCATTGGTGATGTTACCAGACACCAAACTCATAAACATTATAAGGTCTATAAAACATTAGTATTCTGGATATAATTGTAACAAGATCCTTTTACTGGGGAGGGTAATTCACTAAGATTTGAAAAACATTTGGAGGTCCCTGCAAGAAAGGAGTTAAAGAAATGCAAAAGTGTTGCTTTGGTATTGTGTTATTTATCAGCTGTCTGGTTAGCATTTGTGCTCAGTCCGCAGGTTTCACATGTAAATCAAATGCAATGACTCTATGACAACTTACAAGATTTACACAGATGGGACCTGACCAGCCCTCTCTGAAGTCACCGGAGGTGGTCTGGGTTCCCTAATGATTGCAAATAGGACACACAAACATAAATATAATTTACTTGTATAAAACTTTTAATTAGGTTAATAAAATCTCTCAGCATAAAAGCCTGTAGCTCATAAAAACTCAGACCCTGTGCATAGCAGAGCTGATGTGGGTCAGGATAATAGCCACAAAGAATTGCATTACTGTGCTAATACAATAGGGAAGTCTCCTGCTTCTCTTTTGAATAACCTCTTATGCAAATTTCAAATGTTGACCATGACACCAGACCTTCACAGGGCACTGAGCTGTGTTTCCCTGTGCTTACAATATATTTGATTTCAATGCAAAACTGCAAACTCATCAAAACCACACCTTTCTACTAGCATTCAATTATTTAAATACAGAATATATACAATGTGGGGGGTTTGCTTCTGAGTCTTGTATAAAGTACTTCAGTCAAGCTTACAAGTAATATAATATGAAAAGGACAAAAATCTAAGTGAGGGGAAATTTTAGCCATTGGGATCCTTTTTACCTATTAGTTTCCACCTCTCCTCACCCTTGACCAGTTGTAAAAAATACTGATTCTAAAATGCATTTAAGCATGCAACAAATATATATATATATATATACACACACAAATTGTCTCTATAATAATGAATCTGTACTATTCTTGAATTCAAATACAGGTTTATTTGCAATTTGGGTCATTAGCTGCCCACTTACTAAATTTTTTGACCACATGCTAAAGATTTAAACTGTGCAAAGTTTCATTATTTTTGTCCAATTACAATATGTTTGCTTTCACATGCACATAAAGATGGATTATTTATAAATATACGGGTATTTAATATTATTTATTAAATATTATAAACAAAATTTAAAAATACATATATAAGAATATTCCATTTAAAATACACATGAATGCTGCTAACAAAGCATTTTGTTATTTCATGTTCCGTATTTTAGGCTCAGATCTTAGAAATCACAATGCCAAGGAAATGGCAAAACATATGAGACTGGTTTCAATCACTTTCCCTTCCAACAGACAAAAGTTAATTTGTCTTGTACGACAGGACTTGTGCTAAACATATGTAACAATTATAAACTTCTTAGGGAGCAAAGAATTATTCCTATGTGTGTTTAGAAAAATTCGCCAAAATAAAATATTTACAGAAGAGATGCATCCAGTTTTTTGTTCAAAAGTACGATATATTGAAAATAAGAGCAAATATAATTCTTAGAATGTGTATATACTCTCATACCCACACACCTTTTTTTCTCCCTTCAAAATCTAAACAATTACCAGCTTCGTAGTTTCACCTCAGCACTATTAGCATCTCTCTCTCTGCTGTCTCAAACACAATGGCTCTGAAGGATTAACAGGGGCTGCCATCCCAAATGTGATTGCACTGCACTCCTGATTGCCACAGCCCAGTGTTCCAGGACAGGGATCCCTCTGGCACACACTGGCTGGAGGGCGTGAAGGTTTGCATGAATCACCAAAGGCAGGATATGACCAGATCTGCATGTCCACACAGACTGCAGCTCAGAGGGATGTTTAATGGGTTCAATGTATTCCTCCTCCTGGCTAAAACACTCCCTGCTTCAACAGGAACGAGGCACGTCATCCAAGGAGTGGGCATGCACATCCTCTGGGACAGGGGTTTTACACCTCCATTAGTCATCCCTGGAACCTTGTTCGCCTCTGCTCCCAGTGCCCAGCCACATCCAGGATCCGTCTCTCTCTGTCCCTCTCATCCCACTGTGCAGGACCCAGAGCCAGATGTGTTTGAATGAACCTCACTACTCACTTTGAGCTGCATGCTGCTCCCTTCAGACCTGTGTAAGAGCTGGTTGAGTCAGAGGGAAAATCTACCCCAAATTCAGTGCATTTGAGGTTGGATTCCAGACTCCAGACAAGTTTTGTTTCAGAAGAGCCTGGAGTCTAAGATATAAATCTATGTCTTTGTTGCAGAACTAACTGTAATTTGATTCCAGTAGTCATGAATAGGACATAAGAAGGATGGAAATATGCGTACATGTGCCCTGCTCAAACTATGGGTGCCATTAGAAAGCATAATAGTGTTCTGGGCTATTGATTTTACCACAGTATTTCCTTGCCTGGTCTGTTTTCCACTATAAGATATTTGCACCATGTCATGGTAAATGTTGTCTTTAACAGAGCTCATTGCAGTCTTATTTGAGAAACTTTGTGAACGATGTGGAGTTCTCTCACAGTGCTGAGTTGTCAGTTGGGCTGTCTGATGCTCTGTTTGAAAAAATAAGCAGAAAGAGCCAAATGGAACATAAAGCTGAATTGAGATAAAATGTATATACTGAAAATACAAAACAGTGAGACCCCATGAAGTTGTTTAGATACTAATCATATTAAATAGGGGATTATATTCATAGGTAGAACTCAGGTTTTTATTATGTTTATCTGGAATAGAAACAGATACCCAGACCTCATTTATCTTCCAAAAAAAGTACAGCTTAAGTCATAAGATATGTTCTTTTTTATGCCACTTTTCAATTATTCAGTTATTTTGCTAAGAGATTCACTTATTCCACTCTAGGCTACTAGGAGAAAACAAGGGGGATGGAGAGTAAGAGCAAGAGAGAAGGAATTCATGTAAACCAACAAGCTGAATATGCTTCTATGTTACAACCGACATAATTAAATGTATATCAGCTGTCATAATAAAGTCCAATTTTCATTTAAATTAAATTTGTATAATTTTTGTCCTTGGCATAAGGTGGACCAAAATTAAGTTTACAACAAACTGATCTTTGCTGATATGAATTGACCCATTTCCCTTTTCTGCATCTGAATTCTTTATTACAATTTACAACAGCTAAGTTTTACCAAATACTTACAGTATGTGATGAAAAGCAGGCTAATAAAATATTAAGTGAAACTTAACTAAAGCAGATATATTTAGTGATTTCTTCTCATCCTGAATGGGTTCATTGAATGTTCTGTCGGGTCTGTCATATGTTTGGCACTAATTTGTATTTCCTTTATGACTTGAAGACGGAATAAAGTGTACCTGCAGTAAATGAACAGATGACATCCAGCTAAACCACACTTCAGATATGTTGGATTAGACTTCAAAATTGGATGAAATAATGGCCTTAAAAAGTAGGCTACAACAAGGACAAAGGTAAAGTGGGTTTAGGAATACTGTCCTGGAGTAAGGCATGACAGGTTGTGGCAAAATGCAAACAATATATACAAAAAAGTGTCATCTACAAGGCACACAGGTAATAGCAACCAAAAACAGAGTATTGTGTCCATCTGTCCTCTCAACTTGAAGAAAGATGTAAAGTCATTGAAGAGACTGTGGGACAGGGCAATAAAGAACAGCGGAGAGTCAGACAAAGACATTATGAAGCAGAACAGAATCACCTGTTTGCCACCTGTTTGCTATAAGGCAAAAAATATTGAGCCGGAAAATATTAACTTTAAATTTTGTTATCTAAAGAGATAGTTAGAAATTCCTAAGAGTAGGTCAGATATAGATGACAAGTCCAGTTTAGGTACAGTTAATTCTGCCCTGGGAGACAAAGACAGATGTGAGCTTTTTAGCTCTCTTTCCAACTTATTTCATAAAAATGTACATTAAAATTCCATTACAGTTATGGTAGAAATAGCTTAAATGAGAACATTCACCCATCTACAATCATATTCACAGGAATCCCTTGATGGAATCATTTTCATGGATACCCCTAACAAATAAGACCCTGTGTCTTTCCTGAAAAGCAATATTCCTGTTGGATTCCCAGGAAAACAAAGAACTGGACTATTCAGAAACCAATATAACTGGAAAAGGAAAAGCCAGACTGTTGGAGAAAATTAGCTGCAGGCATACATTTTCACTAAGGCTGCAGAGAGTTGTCTCTGAGACATTTATCATTCTAAATTACCATTGCATCTGCATAGGAAATAAATCTTCGCAGATATCCACTTGGAACAGAAAAGGAAAAAAAAATTAAAATAAAGTTAGCTGTCCTGTTCCAGGATGTATTTTAGCATTTTTTTCTTGTATAGACATACTTCAGTAAAGATTTTACTTGTAATGGGTGGTAGATGACAGCAGTTATTTTATTATTTGTTTCTGGGAGTTTTATTTTACTCTGATTTTTGTGGTTTTTTTTTTCAAATGCGGTCAGCCAAGATCTCAATATTTTTACCTGAAACTCAAGGATTTGCAAATATTGAACTATAAATGTAAAAATATTCTAAGTTTTCAGATGTTAGATTTTTTTTGTCCTACAATGAAATTATCTGCAAAAATCTGTCTTTCTTTAAATGGGTTCATCAAAAAATCTAACTTTCCCAGTCGCAAACATATGTCCAAATTGAGTGGATTTAGCATGATTCCAGAGTATAATGCTTTTTAATTCATTGCAGTACCATGATTTTTTGACATGTAGAAGTTACAGGTATTGATTATTCACTGGACTTAACTATGTCAACAGTCACCAATCCTTCACAGACTGCGTAAAAATAAGCATAAAAATTATCTACAAATAGTGAATTATAAATTCACCAATAATTCTAATTGTATTTCAAAATGTACCAAGAAATTAACTGAAAACTCCTTGACTTCTGCCTTGTGTAATCTTGGGAAAGAGTCTGTGTCAGAATAGATGCCATTGAGGAGTTGCCATCTCCTCCACTTTGATATGTGCCACAAAGTTAATGGCTGGTCTACCAGGCACTTATTGGGCACCTCAGTTTTCTAATAGCTGGAAAGTTATTGTTTAGTTATAAAAGGAGACTAGTTCTCAATTCAGCAAGTTCCCAGAGCTAAACAGAAGTTCCCCACTGGCAAGCACTGCTGATTTGGAAGAAGGGTATAGTCTGGTTGAAGAAATTCTAGAATAGGGAAATAAGAACTATCTAAGAACCAGAAAGAATTTCTAAAAGCAAAATGGAAATCCTGGAAATGTCCACTGAAAATAAAATGAGAGCACAACCCAACATACAAGCTTGGTATTGCTCAGGGATTTGAGGCTGGTGAAAGAACAGAAGAGGAATACTCTGCAGAGTTCAATGACTGCCCTCACAAAGCATGTTTAGAGGAAACAGCTGGCTCTGTAAGCATGACGTAACATATCCTGCATTGAATATATACATTCTTAGGAAGAAGAAAACGTGTAGCATAAAGAATGAGAAGTGAAAGATAAGCACAGTTTAAGAGAAAAATATAAGTGGAAAAGAAAACATGAAGGGGAAGAATTTCAGAATGTTTTTTTGACCACAGCAATAACAGCACAGATCTGCATTTGATATTATGGTAATGTCTAAATCATGTCAAGAGATGTCTACTAGTGATCAACTACTGTAATGAGGTAAATTTTGCATTTATTTGAAACCTCTTGCAAATGCCAGCACATTCCACCTGCTTACCACCATGGTGATATAAAATATTGCAGAATATCTGAATTTAAAATCTCTCCCTGTTCATTTCCAGCTGCAGTTCAATCTGACATTGAAGACATGCTTCAAAAGGGACCTCACCAAATGAGATTCCACTTTCTTTTCTGTATAATACTTGGTGAATGGATCTTTACTTGAAAACTCTTGATCTCAGTTCACAAGAATACTTTCTGAGGGACCTATGGCAGGTCGTTCTGAAGGCCAGTTCTCAAGTTTCAGGTCCTGGTTCTTCCACAATTCAGGTCAGTTCAGAATTTTTTTTTTTCAGATTCTTTTTTATCTTTAAGATTACCTACCTCCTCTTTCTGGACAAATGAATTTTTAGAATATCTGTGAAGTCCTTAATGCTTAAGAACTTGGGAATAGTTCAGTTGAAATCTCCCAACTGGGTTTGAAATTCAAAGATGGAAGGCTTGGAAAAGTGCCCTAATTATGGTGAAATTTCTAACACTTGATCAGTATGTCTCAGTTAGAACAACTTTTTTTTAATCTCATAAAAAATTAAACATCTTTACTCCATGGAGAGTTTATGGTAAATAATGTTTTCCAATATTAGTGAAAAGCTTCTGTTTAACTGCTACAGCAACAGTGTCTCTCTAAATCAGTCCAATAAGCAATTAAAAATTTTCCATGTCTGTAGGTTTGGTGGAGAAATGTCCATTAACAGCCACCAAACACTGCTAAAATGCGAGTCCACTGCTATCCAATGCTAACATCCAATGGTAGAGCTGTATTTCATACAGGAAAATCAGAATCAACTTACATGAATGTTTGATGACACAGCCATGCATAATCCACTATCACAAAATGAATATCAGAGTCAGTGGGTTCCAAAAAGAAGAAAGAAAAAAGTAGCTATAAACTCCACAGAAAGTGGAAATGCAGGCATTGTTACACAGACCTCTAATCTCTTGTGCAGCGCTATATGTGGAGAGGAAAAAATGCCTTCCTGACCTCTCCAAGTGATCAATTTATACTCTGAAGCCTGAGAGCTGATCTGTATCTATTCTAAATTAAGTGGAATAGAAAGAAGCATGAGGCTAAAACATAAAGAAGTAACACTGTAGAAAGCAGAATGTACCTTATTCATCAGTATGAGAAGGAATGCCATTCGCTAGCAAAGGAGATATCTTCCTTTTTTAAATATGCCTGTTCTGATTTTAATATCAGAAATACCTCAGAACTCTCAGTGAAAATAATCTCTGCAGGTACTGGTCCAAAGCCTACAGAGATCAATAGGAATGCCTCCCTCCAGTGCAGTGGACTCCGGACCAGGCCCTTCCTCTATAACAAAGGGTCCCTCCATCACAAGGCTGCAAAGTCACCTTCTCCTACCCCCTCGCAGTAGACTCAAGTCCTGTTTTGAATCTCACAGGAAAACAACACAGATTAACCTAAGTGGGAGTGCCCTTTCAGATGGGGAAAGATATGCAAAATCACACCAGCTTTATTCAATGTTAAGATAAGATGTATGTGACCTACAAGCCGATGCACTATATGTGATCATCATGTGGTATAATTTTATAGCTTTTTTTTTTTCCCCAGGTCTACCGAACTTCTGTTATTTCCAAAGTGTTAAAAATACTCAGTTTGCTAATAGAAATGATTACAATTGACAGTGCATTGTCAATCTATTGCAAGGCTGATTTAATTAAGAATGCCAAGGGGCATCATTTGGGGCCAGGTATCTAAGCTGCAAATTTTTTTTTGATCTCAACCTCTCCCTATAGGACCGTCCACACTGGCACCAAAGGCTGGAGGGCAAGAGAACAAAGGGAATTTTATGTGTCTGAATTCAAATTCTTTCCCTTTGAAATGAAGCGTCCAGAATGGGCAATAAAACTGTGAAAATGGATTTCTGGCCGCATTTGATGTTAAGCCTTTAGTGTCAAGAGCCAGGTCTTTTTTTCTCTCTCTTTTAGGTTTTTTTTTTTTTTCCCTTTCCCTGAATGGTCTTGTGGGGAATTTGTCCTATAAATTATTTCTTGCAGTTTGTATGCATAGAGTATGGCCTTGTCTCATAGTTAGAACTCAAAAGTAGGCTATTTTGTGTGTATGTGTTTTAATTAACTTGTGTTTCCAGTAAAATTGCAATGGAAAACATTGTGCTAAAGAGGCTCATTTCATGTGGCCTTTTTTTTTTCCTTATCAGCCCATGTGTGAAACCTGAGTGTTTATTAAGCATTTGTGTGGAGAGAGTAACTTTCAATCTGGTCTTCCTTTTTCATACCCAGGACTCATAATCCTTTGTATCTTCTCTTCCAATTCCATAGTAAGATATTTCAGTGCAATAAGAAAAGCAGAGGATTAGGCCCACTTAGAATGATCATGCAGAGGGATCTATTATAATAATGATTACAACCATTTTATCTTTAATAGCTAGCCATTGATAGAAGGGCAAGGGGGGAAACGAGAGACCGAGAAATGAAAGGAATTTTGGCATATTGAAATTATGTTTTTCTGAAGCTTTGATTGGATATGAAAATTGTTCTTTAAATATTTATTTGTAACAAAATCACTTGGCAATACCTTATTAAACCTGGCTAAATTAATTTAAATTTTTACACACCACTTAAGCAGTGTATTCTTCCTGCCTGAAGAAAAACAATTGTGCGCATATATGGGTATTCATGTGTAGATACAGTTTAACAGCAAAACATCTTTTTTAATAAAATCATTAGCAGTTCATTATCCATTTCTTTGCAGATGATGTTTTCATGAAGCAAGAATACAAGGATTACCAACTGGTTTTCTACCCTGGAAAGTACAGGTATTGAAAGCAAAATTTAGTTCCACAAGTACATGGAAAGTCTTTTATCAGGAGCCAGGCTCACAGGTTTTCAAACAGAGAATAACAAATTTTTAAAAACATCATACCCATATGTTAAAAAACATTTTGCCTCTGTTGAGTTAATGAAAATACCCAAATTCAAAAACCAAAATAAAAACTTTCTCCCGGTGGGTTCATGAGTTTCATCATCTCTAGTCCTACATTTCTCCTTTTTCAGCCCCTCCTTTTTTTTTCTGATATCCTTTCCTTGTAGTTTTCTTTCTTCAGGCCTCCCTCAGGCTTCCTGCCATCTATCCAGACTTATTCCCTTTTCCATTGATTCTGGTACATTCTGATCTTTTTTCTTTTTTTTTACACACCACAGTTAGTTCACTTTTCCTCCTTTCTCACATACAGTTTTCCTGTGCTTTTTCAGGTTTGTTTCTCTGTCCTTGTCTGTTTCCAGTTCTCTGTTTATGTATTTTTGAGAAAGGTTTTCAGCCTTTCATATATATACCCATGCAAAATTGTAGTCAAAAGACTTCTTCAAGAATTCATTTCAATCAGTATCTGAAGCCAAGAGATACTCACAAACTGATACACCAGTGTCTATCATACCAGAATCAGGGCCAGAATGCTTCAAATGAAATTATTAAAAAATAAATATTTTCGTACTTTTATATTTATTGCTTTACAGAATCACAGAATGGGTCAGGTTGGAAGGGACCACATTGGGTCATCTGGTCCAACCTCCCTGCTCAAGCAGTCATCCTAGAGCACATGGCACAGGGTTGCATCCAGACAGTTCTGGGATGTCTCCAGTGAGGGAGTCTCCACAATCTCTCTGGACATTCTGTTCCAGTGCGTGATCTTTGCACAGTAAAGATGTTCTTCCTCATATTCAGGTGGAGTTTCCCAGCATCAGTGTCTGCCTGTTGCTTCTTGACCTATTGCCTGGCACCACCAAGAAGAGCCTGGCTCTGTCTTCTTGGCACGCTCCCTTCGAGTACCTACAGACATTGGTGAGGTCCCCTCTCAGCCAGCTCAAGGCTGAACAGGCCCAGCTCGCTCAGCCTTTCCTCATAAGAGAGATGCTCCAGTACCTTAATAATCTTTACTTTCCTCTGCTCACTCACCAGCGAGTTTGTTACAGAATGAGCATCCTTTGCTGACCTCTCCTGACCTCAAAGCCCTTCATGACTTTTACAGAATAGTATAGTAGGATTGAACACTATTCTACAGAAAACATGGCCTATCCCAGCAGAAAGGAAAAGTGTAAATATAATTTTTGGACAAACCATATTTTCTCTGATTTATTTAGTTCTCAAAGAATTCAGCTGGAGTTACCCCATGTAAATTGAGTAGTGCCCTGAAAATCATGCTTTTGTTGGATTTCAAGGCAGTGCATTCAAAAACCACAAGGAATTGTTTGACAAACTATGAGGCAGGACATTTTTGAATGTTTACCATCCTGACCTTGGTTACAATAGATTGCATTATATTACTGAGAGCAATATCCTTCTTTTTTTCCTGGTTGCAAGAATACAACCAATCTCTCACACACTTAGTATTCAGAAGTTGCCATGTATAAATAAGTCGTCAAAGCCTGGAAGGATTAATGTCTTAAGACACTTTGGGATACTTGTGGGAGGGTGTTGAGGTCACACCTTGCCCTGTAAAGCCAGTGAACTGCCCACACCCCCCTAGAGGCAGGATCCCAGCCTGGCAGAGCTGCCAGTCACCGGCAAACCTCAGGAAATGCCCCACACTCCATCCCTGGAGCTCCTAACTCATCCCCTGAGTGGCCAAATGACTGGAAGTCCCACCTGGGAGGAGGGCCCATGGAGTCTAGGGGGTATTTAGGGCTGAGCAGGAGATTAGTCCACCTCTTAACCCTGCCTCCTTTTGGAGTTTGTGTCTGAACGCTGCTGGAGCCCAGGAGCTGGTTACTACATGTGTGTTTTTCTATATATTTTCTGTCTTTCTTCTAATTCTCTCTTCTTGGAACATTTTGAATAACTTAAGATCAGGTGGTTCTAAAATTTGCAAAGTTAAATGATCAAAGTTAATGGTGTGATAAGTGTTTTATGTTGATTGGATATTGTATGAAACCTTTTGTCAAAGTTCCCTGATTTTTCTAAAGTTTGCCAGTAAACTATTGTCTTGTTTTGACCTCTTGAGGATATCTGGTCAGTATTACTACCACACGTTTAACCTAGAGTACATGAACCACTGTAAGCCCTTTCAGTGAGTTTATTGGGACCTTACATACTTGTATTTATTGGGTATTAGCACAATTGGATATTAATATTGGATATTATTTCACATTTGACTTCCTGTAGTTTAGGTCTGGATTTTTTTTATATAAATAAAAACTTGCACTGCTTTTCTTTGATCACCATCTCTGCACTCATCTCTGAGAAACAAAAAATTGTAGAACTGAGCCAGACCTGTTCAAATATCGTCCTTCATCCACCAATTTAGTGAAATGTATGAATGCTACAGTTTTGATTTAGTGACCAGGTTCAGGTGCTTCAAGTTGAGCATCTGTGAAAATGCTTTGTTAAAACATAATTTTTACGAAACAATGAAAGCTATACTGAGGCAAATTAATTGATGGTGGAATCAAAAATGGAAGGAGGTATTGGTTTTACTTGTATATACAGTTGATACAGATTTTCCAAAATATATTTTGGTATATTTGCATGTGCATCTATGCAAAAACCAAACATCTGCCATTTAATTTAGCTATGTGAGTAAAATACTGCATCACCTGATTTACCTGATACAAAAATCCCAGACACAAGAACTTCTCATCAGAACAAGAAATTCTCATCTCTCTTGCTGCTTTTGGAACAAACAAACCAACTCCTATGAACACTCAAACTGATCTAAATATTTTTCAGACACACACACCAAAATAAAAAAACCTAGCAAAACATTTCACACAGAATATTCCAGTCTCACAGACACTCTGTGAAACAGAAAACAGGAACACGTCAGATATTACACATAACTATACCAAAACCTCAGCCAACATTCATGGACTACATCTGTTAGCCAGGCAATGCTCTGTCCTGTCCAAGATGTGGTCAGCTTTTGACTTAAGATTTGTGAAACAAGTTTCCCAGGATCCACTGCAGCCCTACAGCCTCAGGCTTTGATAATGTGAGGTTTTGGAAACTAAATAGGATAGGGCTTGGCCTGTAAGTGGAGAGGAGAATCCAAGGAGAAGCCAAAGCACTGCGAAATGTTTGGCTGCTTTTCAGTTCATGGTGGTTTATACCTTTGTGCTGAGATGGGCAAGATGTTTCTCTGAGGGCCCTGGCAATGTGTCCATGATCTGTGGTTCCTCTATCCTGACCATGGCAGGGCATTGGAGATTCTTCATTGCTGGTTTACATTTTATGGCTTTCTCACCCCACCCAGCCTTGCAGCCAAATTAGAATGGGAAATGGGTGAACAAGGATGCTATTATTTAATCTGGACGTATCCTTCACATCTTCCTGAACCTAATGCAGGAATTTGTTGCTCAGAGGCTACCATACTCACATAGATTCACCTGCTCCTCAGTGATAGGTACAGTTTTCTGTTAGTGCATCTTAGGAGTCACTAAATATTATCACTAAAACATGCTTTTCTCATTATAAATATTATGTGAATGCCTTTTTTTTTTTTTTTGCTTACAGTTGGCCCCAACATGAATCCTCAGAAACAAATGCTTTTCTTTTGTTCCCCCTGCATGTGGTAAAGGTCATCTTGTAGTACTTCAGTACCAAAGAAGTAGCACGCACACTAAAACTGTGAAGTACACAATAGTTCCCACAAGCTTTCTGAATCCTCTTTTGCTTCCCCCACATACTCAAGCAGTCACAAGTTCTACTATCATACCACAAGTTCTGCAATATCAGAGTTTTATATGCTTTCCTTGGGAGTTTGCTGTGTTTAATCAAGACGCTAAGTGAGAATCTGTTTTCATTATTTTGAAAACTTGAAAATATGACCTACTTACTGCATAAATTCAGAAGAAACAAGGTAAGAAATTAAAAATAAATAAATGTATTAATTAATATCTACTGTTATTGTTTTTAAAACCAGTTTAGAGGTCTGATTTTTTCAAGGGATTTATTTGGAGGAAAAAGAAGTGAGCCCCAGCAGGGAATAAACATAGTTTTTAAACAGTATGTAAGTGATGTGTTTGACCTCTTTCAGCCACATGACAGTCACTCTGCTGCTGTAAGAAAAAAAAATTAGATTCTAGCAGAAAATGCATTACATAGCATAAATGCTTTTCTTTTCTTGGTAGCGAGATTGTCACTAGCTCAGAACCCACTCAGCCTAAATTCTCTATAACACCGCCAAAGTGTTCTGTACTCCAGTAACATATAGCAAAACCTCTTTAGCACTTTGAAACTCTCTACGGGGCTTTAATCAGAAAGGAAAATCTTAAGAGATTTCAGACAGGGATGCTGTCAGCCCTTCACACACTCCCAGGTGCTGTATCCATCATTCAGCTATGAGCTGACCACTGAGTGCTGCATGCCAGCACTGCTGGGGGCTTGCCCAGAGTGCCCCATGGAGGATGAACCCTGTGTGCTCTGAGCTTCTGGTGCACAAGTAGATGAAGTCTACTGGATGTGGTCAGTATTGTAGTAAACTACACAAAATATGGGGGTTTTGCCACAGGCCTTTGCAGCAAACTCACAAATTTTTTGGAGGCAACTTCACAGCTTTTCAATTTCAGAAGTGTCTGAAAGTGAAAAATAATACCTGATGATTTGTTAGATACCTTTTGGGTATAAAACTTCAGAGGCGAGAGAGTAATGATGAAAACATAATCATCAAAGTTTCCTCTTAGATTTATTACTTATTACTACTGTGAATATTTTTCAATTTTTAGAATGTGTTGCATAAAGAAAATTCAGCTGAAGCTTTCAGGTTTTAGCATTCTATTTATTAACAATAGTTCCATTTAATGTCCATAAACAGCAGATGCAATTTTAGTAAAATCCATAAACAATAAAGCTACTTATATTCTAATTCAGGTAACTTGACCCATTATTATCAATTCTGGTTCTTGTGATTATTTAGTTTCATTATAACAGTAAGTGCTAAGTGCTTTCTAAATTAAGATTCATGATAGTGATTCCAGCCATGCTGAAGAAAAAGCGGTTTTAACCTGGTTATCTAAATAAAATCTTGTGCTGGACAAAAAAAATTGGAAAAAAAACATTTCTTGATAATTCCAGCAAGAGTTTTCTCAAAGATTTGACAGCATGATATTTAAATGAAATAAATATTTATACATGCACAGAGTTTATTGATTGGTGAACCTCAGAAAATGAAGCTAAGGTTATTGCTTACTTATCATTCCAAGGTGTGCTAGGAGAGCTCACAATTATTATAAGTGAAATTTTCCTTTTGAACTATGACCTGTTACCAATAAGTAAGGCTTTATTAAAAAGAGACATGGTTTAGGCCTGTTACTTTGGCTAAGTAAGAAAAGAACTATGGGAAAAGTGACTCAGCTGAATTAGGGGTAGAAAAACGTGGTACATAACCACTGCATGTTCACATCGTCTTGTATGGTGGTTAGTTGGATTATGTTTGTTATCATTTGAAAGTATGTAACTGATAACCGGCTAATGACTTGAAAAGGTTGGGTTTTTGGAATAAAGCAGCTCTCCTTTGCACCTGCCTGGGGACCCTGTGTCACTTCAGACCCTCACCTCACAGCTGGTGCCTGAAATGACCTAATGACCAAATCCAAAACCCAAGTAAGTATTAGATTTTGGATTTGATGAAGGAAGCCATTATGCCTTTTCATGGGCACCGCACTCTTTCCAGACACACAGCAAAATCCAGCAGAGGGTACATGACTAAAGAAGTACAGCAGTATTCCTAATTTTTTTTTTTCTGTCTCCTTATTTCTGATTAATATTTGCTTATCACCCTGTCTGATTAAATTGTACCAAAAAGATACAATTTTTGTGTCTTTTCCCTATGGGAAAGCCATGTCTATCTTGCTAAATTTTGCATGGTGAACTGTCATCTGGGATTGGGCACACACCATACACACCTCATTAAAATCAGCGTAGAGCCTTGATGAGAACTATTTTGTATTCAGTCATAACATTGCTCCACTTTACCTGTTCGTGTGATCAAATTTGTTGGGCACAGACAAATTATGGGAAAACTTCAGTTTGACAGTTCAGTCGCATTTAAGAGCAAGACTTGGAGAACTTAGTGATTAAACTGCACTGAAGCTTTTCCTTCCAAAAGTTAAGCCTCCTATTTAGGGAAGGGAGGAAGGGACTTGAAGTTTGGCTCTGGTGTGGTATTTTTATGGATGGTTTCATAAAGAGCCACACAAAGGATTAAAAGCTAATTGTGTCAGAGAACTGATGAGCTTTTGTAAAAATAGACAATATTTGGATTCAAATATTTGTGACAGATATTTACTGCATCACAATGCATTGTCTTTCCAGCCAGAACTTTTTCAACTGAACGTGTATGCAGACTGGAGTCAATCAATTAACAATTTCCTTCATGTGCACCACAGAACACATGTCTCCAAATCTGTGGCTAGATCTGGAGATCCAGAGTGGACTCTCTGAACTCAGCCAGTGGTTAATCCACACAGTGGCTCTCTCCTCAGGGGGGCTCAAGAGTGTTAGGAACTTCTTTCTACTTTGCACAACTGTCAGTTTTCATAAAATCCAAAAGAACTTGCTGTATTGGAGATCTTTGTCTCCTACCCTTGATTGAGTTTGCCAGCCTGTTCTAAATGTACACATTGATGATCACACATGGTGCAATTGTAATTATTTCTTTTTCTCAGCAAACCAGGCTAAAACCCACAGAAGGAGAGCCTCTGAGACTCTCCCAGAACTCCAGCATTAAGTGCAGCATTGCCTCTTAATGTATACAACACTCATTGTTTTGTCCAGGCCAATTCCAAGTGACATCATTGATTTGTGAGAAGAGTACCTAGTAATTAGTTGTTTTTTTAATGGTCGTGCCATTTGACATATTAAATGTTGTACATTACTTAAACAATAGGGTAGAAATATCAATAGTCTGGTGCCACTGTGTATGGCTCCTTTCCATTAGAGTGCATATATGTGTGTGGCTGTGAGTAGTGAGTAATAGGGCTTGTTTCTCCATGATATAGCTGGTGAAGTCAGCATCAATGTCTTGTACAGTAGATCTCTAGGGGTAGACAAACATTAGTAGGATTTTATTTATCTTTCTGTGGCTTGATCAGAGGATTATTTTCAGGTTTATTATGACATTTAACTGGATTTTACCCTGAGAGATTCTTTAGCTGGACCTCCTCTACCATTTGTCTCACTGGCAACGGGTTCAGTAGCTGTTTTCTTCTCTCAGGGCTCTCTGTAATGCTAATGACAAGGGTTATTTTGGGTCTCCGTTGCTTCTGTTTTCTCTTTTCTTGTTCTTCCACCAGTGCTGCTGTGTAGCCTGGAGAAATGATGATGTAAGAGGGAACTAATCCCACTGTGAAGGTTGTTGGAAGATAGAGCCAGACTCTTCACAGCAGGGTACAGCAGAATGAAAAGGGCTCAACAAAGAGATTGAAACAGCTCCATCCCTCAAGGTTTTTATGAACAAGATGGACAAAGTCCTGAGAAACCAGGTCTGAATCCTATGGCCCTTTTTGAGCAGGACTAGAGACCTCCTTCCAATCAGAATTATTCAATCATGTTATGATTCTGATGGTCTTTTAAATTCACTTTCTGTACAAAGGCATACCTGAAGACACTGCCTTGCCATAAGATACCAATCTAGTGAAAGATCAAAGAAAATTTACCTTTAATTGGTACTGCTTTAATATAGTTTTGAATCTGAGACACTTCACTCAGTTTCAGTGAAATGCAATGTCCTGTGTAAAAATAGAGTATAGTCCCTCACTGACTTTTGGTAACTGTTGCTAACTTGAAAAGCTACACTGGATAGAAATGGTCCCTAGGGTCCCCAAAGCTGTTGTTAGAGTTTCATGGTTCGTTAGGCCATCAGACCTGTAAGCTTTAAATCCTGCTATAACTTTATATAAGTGTGAGGGAAACAAACAGTGCACATTTCAATTCCCTAAGATCTCTAGATGGTCATACATTCACTTGAAGAATAGAAATGTTTTATACTGATGGTCATTGGATGCATTTAGACCTCACCTGGCTTTGGGTGATTTCTTTAAAAATATCACATTACTGAGAGAACTTGCCTTCAATAAAGTTTTTGTATTATGGGGAAAAGTTATTTACAACCTTGGTGGGTTCCCCTTTGAAGTCATTTGTCTTGTTGAGAGGGGAAGTGGAGCTGGCCTTTGAAGAGTCTCATTTCATCTTGGATCTCTCCCTTTGAAGTACACTTCACCCTGTAGGCATTCCCTGTGGAAAATCTCTCATTGTTCATGGGTCTCCTAAGAAAATATTCCCCAGAGGCACACTTCCCTGAAGAATAATTTACCTTGGAGATAGAAGCAGTGATGTATTTTTCATCCTTGCCAACAGCAGGCAGGGTCTAGTTACACCAACTGCACAAATGATTGCATAAAGAAAATATAGGGAATTGCTAATTTAATATGTAAGGGGCAGTTGCCTGAGTGTCCAAATCTTGATAAACAGAGCTTCCTTAATGCTACTGAAAAAAAAAAAAAGAAAGAAAGAAAATAAATTTCAGTAACAATACTCTGCCTTCAGACAACTCTAATTTTTTTGAGTCTTTGATGCTGAAATCTCCTCATTCCTATGCTCCATGAGGAAGAATTCTCTGAAAGCCTGAAGAAAATCCTGTCAGCCATTTGCAGGCCTGATGCATGTTGTTTGATAGTGTTCAAAGATAACCATTCTGAGTGTGATAAAATCAAAGAAGAGAAAGTATTTTTTCTCTTTAAAGAATTTTCACTTTTTTTTTTTTTTTGTAGAACTTCAGCAAATGGAAAAGAAAACCTTTCTTTATGGCTCAGTGCTCATTGAGGTCTAGTACCTCAGTGAGGTTGCAAACTACAAATTAGGAACATAAACACAAACAAACAGCCACACCTATGGTCCATAAAAGCTTTTCAACCATTAAAGCAGCGTTACTTCTGCTCTATCCTACCATTGCCTAATTTCAAAGGCATAATAAAGGGTAATTGCTATGCAGACAGGATCAGCTCTAGGCATAACCAAAACAAGCAACTAACTTGGACAGCAAATTTCCAGAAAGGAAATCCAGCCATGGCTCTGCTACCTATTTTGTTTATACCATAGCCTCAGAAAACCAGACACGCTGCTGCAGCTGCCTGAAGGTTCACAGTACACAGGTGAGGGGGGCAGGTGGGAGCTCTCCCAGAGGCACAAATCATTGCCCCAAGACATCTGATCCCCTGGCAGCAGGAGCAGTGAATCTCACCTTGTGTGACTCCTCTTGGTGCCTCATTTCTCCCTTTTTCTTCATTGCAGAACTGACCTATTTTTGGTCCCACAACTTCCTCTGAAGGGGTGCAGTGCTGGAAGCCTAAACCCAGCTCTGTACACTACACATAATTCTTAAGCACTGACTTTAGTCTTTGCTATCAGCAAGCCTACCATTTTACAGAGCACTTAGATCAATCCGGAAAGCTATGGTAGATTTAGCATTGTTGCAAAAGTATCACATTCTCACATTTCAATCTGAATGCAAAGAGAAAGACTCAGTGGATTGCAGTGGATAGCATAGCATGCACAGTTTGTGGTTTGTTTATATATGTAAACATCTTTATAAAACTTAAATTTCCTCTGAAACTGGAGGACTCTGAGAGGAGATAAGAGCTCAGCCAACTTGAGTGATTCCTTTTAAAATTGTGTCATTGATTTGGGTAAAGATAGTATGATATTTCCCACTGCACTGTATTTAAGTATTAATGGATTTTTCCTATGAAATCTCTATCTCTCTTCAAAGGTTGTAAGGCAGCCTTTGGCCACCCTACTTTTTTGATAGTATAGTCCTTTCCATGGCAACATATTGTGATGTCATGCATGACCAGATTATTAGGTCCAAAAGTGCCCAAGTTAGATTTGGAGGAAGAAGTAGGAAAGGTGCTGAAACTGCATAAGCACTTTTCAAATTCAGCATTCAAAAGAAGTGGAAAACCGACTCAGAGTAATTGCAATAATTTTTTAACTTACCTTGTCAATGAAGCTTCACGGTTGTGTCAACCACTATTGTTGTTGTTGTTATTATTATTATTATTATTTAGAAAGATAATAGGAAACATTAGCAAAGACATAGCACAGCCAAGCAAAAAAGAGCTCTATATAAAACCAGTTCCATTTTATCATAGCCTATGTAGAAAATTTTTTAAAAATTTACTTTATCAACAGTGAAACTTGACCTAATGAGAGTAATGGATATACACATTAAAAACATAGGGATGGATGGATTTGATGTTTTTCCCCATCATAGGGTTCCAGGCATTCAGACCCAAGATTTCAGTTCAACTTTGTTTAGAGGAGGGGTTTGTCCACATATGGTTTTAAACAATCCTGATAATATGTTTACATGCAAGGTTTTTACTCTAGTCCATGAACACATTAAATACCTTTGGATGCTGTCTGTAAAAGTTCTCAACAAATTCATTTGTCCTGCAGGCCGAAATTATTCACACATGTCTATTCTCTTACCATTTGATAAAATTTACTAAGTTACAAGCGGTCATTGCTTTTAATGTTCCCTATAGTTGATCTGATTCCTCCAAGGATGCACTTTGAAATCTACTCACTGATCCAGTGCAACTTGGCTCAAGGTAAACATGGTCATATAAACAAAACGAGCTTGTTTTTGCAAGTCTGAATAAAACCCATCAAATACTGTGTGGGGAGAAACAGTGCCATAGACTTTTTCAAAAACCAGAGATTTCTTTAAAGTCAGGTCAGATGTCTCTATTGCAACACTGAAGCTTGAAGGTTGCAGATACCATTCCTTACATCAAGTCATCAGTCTACAAAATGGGGGTAACTCCACATTTTAATATATATAATACCCACATATAAGGGTATTAAAACACTCATTCACTACACAGAGTAGACTGAGAGAAAACCATCACATGGGGAAGTAGAGACTGGGAAAAAATTCATTCTATATTTACCAGTTTCTTTATATTTTCCTCTGCACGTGTACTGTTGACTCCTCTTTGAGAAAGAATGTTGAACTAGACGAAGCTCTGGTGTGCCTAAGGATGTAAACCCATGTGTTTACCTTGCTGTAGTAAATACTGGAAAGCCTGAAATCAAGGGGGTAGTATTATGGCTTGATTGTACTTTCATAATAAAGTCCATCCTTGTTAAAAAAAGAGATCACCAATTTCCAATGAATTCGAATTTAAGCTGTCTATAAACATAACATTGTTTACATCCTTCATTTATGATGATATTTCAACTAAGTTGTTCTGAACTTGCTCTGCTTTTGCGCTATGTCATAAAGTGGAAGCATATATTACATTAAGCAGTAAGGAGCTGTATCTCATTTAAAACACATAACCACATAATTTCATAGATATATATCTATATATAGATATATATCTATGAACAATGAAATTGCCCCAAAATTAAAACCCTCTTGGCAGTGTATTTGTAAACACAATCAGCCTATAATCCAATAAAGAGATTCTGCTTTGAATTAATGTGAATTGCTTTTCTATTCTGCCTTTACAAATATAACTTTTCATCTGAACTTCACTCCCTCTATTTGTTTCACTAAAAATAATTGTAGTGATCTTCTTCCTCACTTGTAAACAGCAGAGGAAACATTTGAAAAGTAGAATAAAATGGAGCTGGAAAAAATAGAAAAAAACTAAATAAAATAAGCAGACATAATTCCTTTTATACCTGCAAATAGAAAAAGCAAATTTAATTTCTCAGAACTTCTGGCATGAAACAGTTTGCGTGTTAAAAAGAAACCATCACTTCAATCATTTTTTATGATTCTGATAATGAAAATGAAAGCTAGATTGTTAAATGGAAAGTGCAATAATTTTTATATACATAGAAAAGGAACCATTTCTTTAATTTTGATAATCTAAAACAAAATTTTCCAAATGACAACCTTTTAGTTATAATTCATGAACATTTGAAGTAACCATATTGGGGACAAAAGGAAATCTTAAGACATACCAATACAAATTAAGCATTTAGAGGTTCATCCTTGACAAGACAGGAATTCAAAGGGAGATGCATGACATTTAATATTTTCTGAACTGAGCTAAAAGGGGAAAGAAAGATTTTATTCTCAATATAAAGTACAAAAAATTTGGAAGGTATTGAAGATTGATATACCTGAAGCATTCAGAAACAAGGTTTTGTTTCTATTTACTATGTGCTTTTCTTCAGGTTTCCATGTACTGAGTGATACTGAAAACAATTTGGGGAGATGACTAAGAAAACTTTACTTAGTTGTGAGGATTTTTATTTTTATATCAGGAAGATGAAGAAATGTTTTCTAATGAATTCTTAATCAGCTATTAAACTTTGTCTGCTAGACATGGTAACTATATAGACCAGATGGCATCAATTCCAGCTTCCTGGCTGGTCCTAGAACAATTTCTACTTATTTTCTTAAAAAATTATTTTTCTCCTTTTCTTAATTGGTAGGTTCATCCCACTGCTTTTGGCAGGGCTGTGGAATCAACCCAGAAAGCCCATGTAGAACTTTGAGGAATGAAGAAGGGGAGGATGTGTGGGGACTGGAGTTCCATGCTCTACTGGGTCCTCTCCATTCCTTCTCCATCGTGCTGCAGAGGATGTTTAAATAAGACAGGAACGTGATAGTCAAGGTGCAAACTGGCAAATACCAAAGGCTGTGGGAAGTTGAGACTCAATGACTGGAGGTACAAAAAGCCCAAAATTTAGGAAAGAACTGCTAAATTCAGGAGAATCTCATGTCTGTCTCCTCATAAGGAGCTCTGAACATGGGACTACCACAGCTCCTCCCCAAAATGCAATGCTTACATAGGAGAGGTAAGATTTGCTGACAGGGCTACTAAATGAATTGCACATCTTCAGTGCTGTGTAAAAAATAAAAGCATACTGTCAATCAACAGAAACCTCAATGTATTTACTGTCATCAAGGAAGACTCTAATTTTTAATTCTTATGTTTACTAAGTCAAGCTTTACTTCTAATAGAAGTCTGCAGGTCCAAAGCAAGAAGGAACAAAAACTAGGCTGCAGGGCCGAGGGACTGAGAGGGAGTTTGGCTGAGTGGTTTGAGCACAGGGAGGAACCCATGGAAGCAAACGTAGCACAGGGAGAGTAGGCACAGCCTGCAGTGAGTCAGTGCTGCGCTTTCCAATCTACCTCTCGGCTGGCACACTCAGTGCCCCCCAGATAGGACATGCCACAGTCCTTGCTTGCCCTCCAGTGCCTCACACCACACTGGTGGGGGCAGTCTCCTTCCCTGCAGACTGCCTGTGTTCCACCAGACCATGAAGAGCCCACTTGGTATCCCATCAGCCTTGGACAGCCTCATGCTCATGGCAGGCTGGCCAGAGGCTCTCCCAGGCTGTCCTTCCCCAGAACCCCATGGAAGATCTTTCCCGCTCTTCTGCTTCCCCTTCCAGACCCACTGGCCCTCCCTTCTCCCCTGGTGGCTTCGGATCACAAATGGGCTGTTTCTTTCAATCCTCCAGCTTAGATTGATTGCAGGCCTCTGGGAGTCTGTGGCCAAAACTAAAGCCAGGGACAATTCCTGAACAAGTAAGCTCACAATGCCCTGTTTATTTATACAGCACAAATGATTGAAATCATTATGCCCCAGACAAGTGGGACCTATTTATAAACAGCATCTTAAGATGAGCAATATAGCAGGACTCTCCACTGCTTCACAATGAGCGCCAGCCCCATCCCCCTATCCCCACTATAAAGCTCCAAGGCCCTTCTGACTTGCCACATGAAAGACACATTCCTCGCCTGTTAAATTAAAATCTAATCATATTCTGCAGTAAACAAGACACAAAGAACACTCTCAAAATCATGGGATGAAAACCAGCAACACTAAGGGCCAAGCTCTCCCCTCAGATCTATCCTACAGCTCTTTGACAAGTGCAACCAGTTAAACATTTGGGGGCTTGACAACAGCCACTCCACCAGACGTTTGATCTGACTGGTATTCCACGCTCTTCCATAAATTATGGATCTTCAGATCTGCATGTCCTCCATGTTTGTGATGGCAGGTCTCCAACAGAGAGGAGGCTTGGGAAGAAGTGGATATTTCTCTCAAAACACTTAAATTACTCCTATGTTTCTGTCTATACAAAGCAGATCTGGAACTATTTAAGTGGGCATCAGTTGTGTTTGGAGCCTTGGAAAGAATAGCTTTTGCTTTTCATCCTCTTCAAACAGCGATCCAACCTAAACAAAATGTGAGATCTAAACAGCAGTCTCACACTTCAGTGCCATCTGGATGTTTGACTCACAGCAGCACCCTTTTGCTCTCAAAATGCTCACACCATGGTGTAGCAGCCTGTACAATGAGATGGGAGCAGAGCTGGAGCTGTCAGATGTCTCCCCAGACCCGATGGGGAGCCACGGGCTGGCATTTCAACCTGTTGCATGTCACCCTTGAATCAAGGTGGTTGACAGGGCCCTTACAGATCTTATATATCAAAAATGTTGGATGTTTTGGCTCTAGACTTTTGATTATATTACCAGTTTACTTAACTGGGGTAACCATGATGAGGTTTTGATATGATTAGAATTTAAGAATTAATTAGGCTTAGTACCTCCACGGTACTTTGCATTTTTCTCTTCAGATGGAGAACAAGTATTAAATAATTGGTCTTCAGAAAAACACTTTTATTATTACAATTTTATGAGGTGGAAACTAGGAGGTTAAGTAACTTGCCTGAAGTTATTCACTAAGTTGCACTGGGATTAAAATTTAAGAGTTGCTGGCTGCCAGCCCTGCTTTTCGACCACTGGACCACTCTGTTCCTTATTATAAGAATTTAATTTACTTGGCAGAGAATGCAGCTTTCATGTGGTAAGTCATATATTGCTATTCTAATGAAGTTGCAGGAAGGTGAGAAGGCCAGCTGATCTCATTGTGAACTGATGAAGAGTCACATCACAGTGATTCTGTTTAAAAAATCTTGATCTAATACAATACAGCTTCTCCCTCCTGCAAAAAGCAGAGCCTTGTTTCAAAATATGGATGCTCATAAGCAACCATCTAAATTTCTATTGAGCCAACTAGAGAAAGAAGCTGAAAGCTAGAGAAACAGGCATTTAGGCCCCTCTGGTATTTTGAGATCTATTTCCTCCGTATTTCTTCAAAATTCAGGGCATGTTTTGACACCTAAACACACAGTAACCTTCACCCAGACCTCTTCTCTTGGTTTGACTTCATGCCTATATTTTTTTCCTGTGATATTCTTATTTTGCAACTGCTCTTTTCTTCTAGTGTAGACTTCTAAAAAACTGATGATCCAATATAGACATGGGTGCAAGTGTGTGTGTGTGTGTGTGTTTGTGTAAGATGGCAGCAACTATATAGACAGAAATAAATTTCCATGTCTCCATTTTTCTCAAGCTAGCCTAGTATACTAATAAGGAAAGTTCTGCAAGTACTGAAAATCAGTGAATCAGTAGTCCCCCTCGGAGGTGACAACAGCAACAAATGTCTGTGTATATATCTCTGTATGTACAAATTTTGGACAACAGCCTCTCCATGTACATCCATCCCTCCTCTAGTAGAGCCTCCAATGAAAAGAAGCCCCATGGAGAATTCATGTACTGCCAGATGAGCTTTGTTGACATTACATTCCAGCTCCAAGGTGGAACTGTGCAGGTGTATCATAAATTCACCACTACAAAATAAAGATCTTTCATTTTCCTGTGGAATAACTGTGAAAGTATAGAGCCAAAAGGGCGAAGAGAGAAGTGTCAAAAGGATGTTAAGGATCATTATTAAAATGTATAGAGATTTGAAACAAGAACAAAATCTGTGTCTGAACACAGACTGGTTTCTGCAACAAAAAATGAGCACAGTGGCAGTACACAGATCCCGGAAAAGAAAGATCATTGCCATTAGTGTGAGAAAAACCTTGATGATACAAGGCATGTAAAAAATAGTGAGTAAAAAGAATGAGAACGTGATAATATGAATAAAATCTATGCCAGAGGTTTAAGTTTGCAAGGCTATGAAAATTACTGAAAATGTAGTCTGAGTGGTAAAATCACCTAAAAATAACTTTAAAATGCATATAGTTCAATACAATTATTTTTGTGTACCACAGACATTTGCCAAAAGCCCAGTAAAAGTGATTTGTTTAAACTCCAGAAAGGTTTCATGACACTCACTTCGTTTAACAGGTTTGTTTTCTTTAAGCCTGAGTTTTTTGTCAAGTCTTTGTCATTGTGGTTCAGCACTGAAGCAGTTTCCTAGAAGCCCCAAAATCTTTGTCCATTTAGCTACACCTTCAAATTATGTGTTGTCAAGTATGAGTACAAAACCTATGTCTCTACCACTTTGCTAGCAATGGGCAGGTGGGCTTCTCTTGGGAATGCATGACATTTTTGACAGACTGGTAGTCAATACAGAGGAAATAGTAGAAATATGTCCATAATACCCATTTGTCCCAGGCCTTATGCCTGAGGAGCCTCTTAGTCCACATAACTCAGATGACTACTGGTAACATTGGCAGGTCTAGTAGTATTCATCAGATTGCCCAATGATCTGAGTGACCCTGTGGTAAAAATCTTTTCTTTGACTCTTACAGGGATAGAATTTTGCTGAAATCTAAAATTGGTTCCTTCAAACTCAAAATACTCTTTCCAGAGGTGCAAAGAATCCTACCAGCTTTTTGGGAAGGCTTGTGAAATGGAATAATATAAAAGAAAAAGTAGGTGTCATTCTCTTGACAGAGATGCCAAAGCTCCTGAAAATCAGCAGTGTTTCCCCAAATCATGTGAAGCTAAGAGCAACCTGGACACTGATGAGGGTGTTCCTACAGGAGAGCATTTCCTATCAGGACAGTAGTCACTGTCACTGTCAGTAAAAGACAGAATGGAGGGAGAGGGGCAGTGATCTCCAGGCTGTTTGAACTACTCTCTCCTTCCTTTTTTCTCCCCACTTCTTTTTTCTCTTTTTTTCTTTAAGATAATTACCTCTCCTCTGTTACCCTACAGCTAATCTTTGATTTTCCATAGTAGGTTGGCCACTTCTTTTCTCTTATTTTCTACTCCATCTTCTGGATTTCTATCCTCTCCACAGGATGAAGTGTAATTCTGAATGGAGAGATTATGCAATTTCAAGGCTAGTCATTCCACAATTTCTCAAATTTCCTGTAGCAGAAATGCCTCTTACTTCTGTACACCTTCTCCTGGGGACCACACTGCTTCTGCTTGGTCTTGTGAAAGATCTGTAAAGGTCGAGAAGAGTCTAATTCCTGTGAGTTTGTAGCATCTGGTTTTATGTCTTGTCAATTTTTTACTGTTTCTGTGTCTCCAAAGCAATTCCTGTGACAGAAAACCCTGATGGTAATCCCAATATCCTTCATGTATACCATATTCACTTACATGGTTGGTACAACTAGAAGATGAGCTTGTGCTTTCATCACAAGGATCTTCAACTCACACAAGGTCAAATGAGGTCTGTAGACACCCTATTCCAAATGCAAGTTCTCGTCTTCTACAGGCCATATGGAAGCATGAAGCCAGAAGTGGGACAATATTGACACAGCATTTCCTTTTTCTCTGTACTGGATGCTAAGAGAATTACAGCCACTCACTTAACCATTTTTGCCAGAAATTGTGAAGCCAACTGTGCTTTCAGCTATACATGTAAATGATTGTGGGGTTATATGCATGAAAACAAGAGCAGAACTTAGACCACAGATTTTCCAAGGAAAAACAAGTGCTGCATTTTAGGCAATTAGGAGCAGTAAAGTAAACATTTAGTCACCATTGACTCATGAGCTGAAAAACACAGTAGTCAATTACAGCTTTCGGCAGCAATAATTAATATGGTGTCGATGAAAACTGTGGTTTCCACTCAGCATACAAAGCTATTTCAGGTAATTAAATGTAACCTCATCTATATGTAATTTGTCTTTAATCTGCACGTGATACAGTATTTCAACCTCATATGTTGTATTCTGGAGGAAAAATAGTATAGGAACATCACCTAAAGCATATACCCAATCACCCTAGCAGAATTTGTTTTCATTTAAGTCTATAGCACACTTTATGATTAAATATTTGACTATGAAAAGGTTTGTAATTTTATCATTTGCCTAATCTTTCCTATATTACTCCCCATCTGATTTACAGAGATAAAGAGATCAATTTTAACAGTGTATACCACACAGACATTTATTTCTTTGTATGTTTTAACATCCTGAGGCTTTTTCAGAGACATTAAATAGAAAGAAAGTAAATACTTAGAGAAAAAATCACTCTTGCCATTTCTGATGAAGAACTTGTGGTATTATAAAGCTTCTGAATACATTAAGAGGTGTTATGTGCAAAGTAGTCTTTACGACACTGTATTGACCTGATTTTCCAAAGTGCAGATTATCTACATTTCTCACTGAAACTAATGGAACTTGAAATGCTTCTCTGAAAATTAATGTGTATCACTGCCCTCTAAGTCACTGTTTATAAACCCTAGTAATTTGAAGTCCATATTTCCAGCTCAATTGCCCAACTACTTCCAGCTACAGTCATATAGCAGGAAAAAATGGAAGGAGAAATTATATTTTATCTGAAAAAGCTTCAATTTACGTATTTATAGATTTACAAGATTTTATTTGCATGCTAGGCTTTGAGGGGTTTCTTCACAAACTAGTTGCCAGCTGAAGCATCGGTTTCACATGATTGCTAACCAAAGTGTACCTTTGCTGGACATCTGCAGTTTCGTGGCTACATGGCAAACACACCTGATATTTTTACATCTGAACTCCAGACTAGATAGTCCTATTAAAATCTTAAAATAAGCCTCCAGAAAAGATAAAATTTTATACAAGATGAAATTAAAAAGAGTGGCTATTGCCTTTAGCAAATACCACATCTGAAACTATAACTTTGCCACCTTTGTTAGCACATGGAGATCTTGTTCCATAATCCTATCAGAGCTTCACAGTTCCTAAATAAATTTGACTGCTATTTTACAACAAAACATCAGGTTACTGGGCCTTTAGTTCTGTTAGCCTTTTTGATGACTAGCTTAATTCAGAAAAGAAAGCTAATTCCCAACTAAAGCATTATCCTTTCTCCCAAAATAAATAACATGAAAGCTTAATTAAAATTCCCAATCAAAACAGTTTTATGCTAATGGCACACAAAAATATTCTGTATTGGTGACTATAATTTTTGTTGTCTTAAACATTTACTATGGTATTGAATTTTCAGAAGTACTTAAAATGTCTTTGAGCTAAATTCAGGAAAGATGTGCAGTCCATTTAGGTGGACTTTTGGTCCATGAAATGTATTTAATATAAAATTGTAAGACTCTCTGATACCAAGGAAATTCCCCAGCTTTGACATCAAACAAACTCTTTCTCTGAGCATGAGGAAGAAAAGTCTTTAACGTGTCCAAAAGAAGCACAAGCCAAAATAAATGGGAGAATCAACCAATAAATGAAAAGCAAAACACAGTGCCCTACGTGGGCATAACCAGTAAGCCTTTTTGTGTTATTTATTTGAAGGAACAAAGGGCTTTTCCAGAAACCATCTGTACATTGTTAAAGAGGAGTGAATTACCTACAGCCTTCAAAGGAAAATGATGCTGTTAAAATAAACTTGGGGGTTGGAACGAATTAGGTTACTAAACATGGGGCTGAGTTAGAACTTAAGCATCTCTCTGGATTTTGTCTCACTGGTTACACAAAACCCAGGTACACAGAGATGGAGAGTTTCAGCAGAGAGACATTGCCACAGCTGTCAGATCTGGAGCCAGACTTGCCAATACCTAAATGCTTTGAAGTCGTCTTCTAAAGCACCATAACAATAAGAGAAGGAATAAAAACCCTTAATGTCCGCTGGATAGAATGTAGAGTTACAGATAGTGGGCTAGATTTCATTCTCAAAAACTACTCGCTAAGATCCTAAAGTTGTGAGTTTAAAATAATACTGTGCATGCTGGAGTCTCTGGAGTCACCTTTGGTTTTGAACTGTTGCTGTGCTTGGGCACACGTTCAAGATTCTTGCCACAACCACAGGGATAGAAAACTTCTGCTCTCTTTTAAATGAAAGATGAGATTTTTCACATGGTCACTTCATTTCAAGAAGAGGGGCCTTTATGAAAACACCAGTTAGGGCAAGTTTCATGATAAATACTGGCAATGCTATAGGTCTTTTCAAAATTCATGAACCTCAAAAGAAGCCAGGCAAAATCTGCTTGGTTTCAGATTTCATAGAGGCTTGTAGCTCAGCTCCAGTTTGTCCTAAAGTTCACTGAAGTTCAGCCTTTCAAGTCATTCTGATTCGATTTATGGGGTTTTTTCCTAAACCATATAAAACTTGGGGTATTACATGGATTTGACATGAGCCAGGTGGAACTCAGTAGGTCCAACAGTGTTTTGATTTGAGATTTTGAGTCTGTTTAAATACAAAACAGAAAGCAAAATTCCATCTTCCTCTGAAGCCAGAGGAAAGTTTCATATGATCCACTGTGTGCCAAATTCACTTCCTGCAGAGTTCTTGAGACTCACGAAGTCCACGTTTGCATAACTGTGCAGTGAGGGCTCTATGGGTTCCTAGCACAGGGCATAGAGGAAAAGCCAGGAAACCTGGAAGCACAGCAAAGGGAAGGGTGTAGATGTGCTTTGCTGCTGAGAGAGTATTTGCCTCTCCCATGGATGCAGAGCACCACAGTTTCACCATGAGATTTGCCAGAGCCTCAGGGTCAGTTTTCTAAAGGACACGGTAGACCAGTGTCCCTTTGCACCAAATACATTTACAGTGTGTCCTTCATGGTGCTGAGAGGCTCCCTCTTTCTTTCAATCACAGCTAACAGAGGCAGAGGAAATGGAATGGTTTTCAAATAATTTTCTAGAATTTGAACAATTTTGCATTCCTTGTTCAGGTAAAGGTTGAACACATGAAACTCTTCCTGAAGCGACAATTCGAAAAATTTTAGGTTAGTCCTCCTAGGACCCACTGCTCCAATAATATCAAAGTAAAGTGTATTTTTTAACCATCAGATACAAAACCGTTGTCAACCTGATTGAGAAATATTTTATAGGTTCCTTTATTGATATATTAATGACATATTTAAAAACTGTTTTATGAAGTGATTCATGAAAATGGTTGCCTATAACAGTCCATGAAGCTACTCAAGAAACAGTTGCTGCCATCACTTTTCTTGTATAGAATTTTAATGCCCAAAATTCATATTTGAAATTGGCATTTTTCTCTTTTATATAGTCTCTAATTTTTATGTTGAAATTCTTATTCCACTTAGTAGGGCACGGCCAATTGTCATGCATGATGGCATAATTTTAATAATATTGACTAAAGTGAAAATTGCACTATTTTGACTCCTTTGCTTCTCCAGTGTAGAAACTCAAATAATATAAAATAAAGTTTTGAAGGATGTATTAAATGATTACTAATATTTACTGGTTTAGCAAGAAGCCATAAGATCCATATCTTTTATGTCTCATATTATCACTCTTATACAGTTATTAAGCTCCCCCCAAAATATTGTTTTAATAATCTTAGCACACAATAAATGTCCTATTAAACTAGCTCTTTGGTTTAGGACAGTAATTATTCATTTGAGATGTTTATCTGAAGGGTATCTACAGATCCTTATCTCTGTAAGCTAGATTGCAACAGATCTTGTTAGAAATTTTATAGCACATTAATTTTAGGGTGGAAACCATGTGTATGTATTGCAAAGACAGTTAAAGCTCAAATTTAATCTAAGTAATACTAGGTCCCTCTACTAAGTATGTAATTGGTACAAAAAGTTGCCCTATGATTAATTGTATAAACAATTAATGGAGAGATCTCCTTTACTGTGTTGATTATGTGGTTCTAAATTCTGTCCCTGGATAAATGCTTAAGCTTAGGGGCAGCAAATACAGACCTCAGATGTCAAACATCTTTCACAAAACTATTGTTTTCTCTGAAAATTCCAGCCTTCATCTAGGTTTCAAAATGAGGAGAAAATAAAGGAGCATAAATCCATTCATTTTTTCTATTAAGGAAATATGCAGCCTTTGCAATCCAAAATTATTTTAAATCATAAATCTGAAGCTCAGACGTATCTGCAATCTTTATGGAGTTACTTATCAATCTGACCACTAAAGACTTTAAAGTTCATTTTGGACAACGAAGAAATCTCAAGATGGTCAAGCCTCCCTGATTGAAAGTTTATAATAGAAAATTGCCTCTTTTTCTTTCATACTTCTCAACCCAGCTGTGTTCTATGGGGTGGTTGTTCAGACACTTGGTATTATTTATGTTTTCCTGTCCATCCTTCCATCCATCCATCCATCCATCCATCCATCCATCCATCCATCCATCCATTTCCTTTCAATTTCTCTGTATTCATGCAAAAGGGGCCATTTTCAGCCCTCTGTGGCCAACACTTGGGTTAGCAATTGGGTGCTTATTGCAGGTTTATATTTGCAAATTGGTTGTTCTAATTAGAAGCAAAACCATGTAGCTGAGTGAAGCACTGTGGTTATATGTAAAGTCATAGTAACCTTACATGTATGAGTCCTGAATTTCTGGCCTCCTCCTCTTTTAGTTTAGCTCTCTCCCTTGAGCATTTATTCATTTGTTTGCCCTTGCCAAAACAATTATTCATCTAAACACAGCCCCCTCATGATGTCAATGGAAGTCTGAGCAACCTACGGCAGAGAATGTTCAAAGCTTATATTGCCATAAAACAATGTTGTCTTCTGGTTTGTTTTAATTTTTTGGATATCCTGTTCTGTGAGAAAAGCAATTCTGTAACTAAGACTGACTTGTGATTTTTCACAGTATAACAAAGTATAACAAAAATGCCTCTGTTTCACCTTTTAATGATTAAATCTCTCCAATGCCCTGAGCCTTGTACATGCAGGCACAGAAGTAATTTTATGCACATGAGCAATCCCACTGAACTCTCTGGGTCTACACACGTGTAGCATTGCACATATTCACATTGGCAAGATCAAGAACTGGTTTTGTTGAGAACATCTGTGGTAAAGGAATCTTCCTGCAAATAAATAGTGTCTACATTAGCAAAACTCATAGCTTTGCTTCAGTGCTCAGTCACCCACAAAAGTCACTTACTGCCTTGCATAGCATTTGCTTTGAGCAATATTCCTTAAGTAATTTGCTTTAAATTCTTTAAACACTGTGATAGCATAGTTTGCTGAAGCTTTCAGAAAATTAAAAAAAAAAAATAAGAGTTTATCTCCACTTATTGTAGGTAGTTACATGTCATTGCAAATGGTATATTTGAAAATCAGTTAACAACTTGTCAATTGATATCTCATTCCCTATTACTTAGTGGTCAGGATAATGGCTTCCTATCTTCATTCATTTTTTTTTTTACCTGATAGTGCTGAATTTTTGAGCAACAGTGTGAGCACAAGAACGGTTTGCGTGAGTAAATGAACCATGTCAGCAACTGTATTTCACTCTGCATTGAAAACATGATCAAAATGTATTAAATTATTTGTGGTAGTTTCTCTCTGCACGAAGGAAAATCTATCTGAACAAAAAAAATTAATTGGAATATGAAACTGCAATAATAAAAATGTCATGCCCCTTTAAATACTGTTTGAGTGAATGGCCATTTTACATTTTAAGTGGTATTTCATTCTAAAGGAACTAAGAAAACTAATTTGTAGCTAAATGCATAGTGTTTCAAAAGGATTGCTCTACAGGTAGATTAAAAAAAGAAGCCCAGCCAAAAAACTTCATCTGTGTAACCATTCTCAAATAGACAGTACATTTTATACAACATAAAACATAAGCTGCAGTGTTATATGACAGCCAAAAACTTTTGTATTGATTCCCAAAAATATTGACTTCACTTTATCAAAATGTATTTATTCATCACTGCTGCATCAATGATCTTCTGTATTTTATATGTGAATAATCTATTCTATTCCCTTGATCATGTTAATCTTACTAATGACAAATTACCATTCTCCACGTACAGTTCCTAGATTTACAAATTATCACTCCTGCTTTCAGGGGACTGAGAATCAGCCACGCTTGCTAATGCCTCCATGGATCGCCTGACACATAGCAGATTTTTATATTCCCTTTTAAAGCATTCAGCTCATAAGAAATAATTTATAAATCTGGCTATCACTCGCACTTATCCTCTTACTGCTTGAGGGGGAAAAAGAACAAGATCAAATTGGGAGGATTATTAACAATGTAAGAACTTTATTTGCTTCAATTAACTCTTTGCAGGAAGAGCTGCATGCTAAAGCCTATTTGTTTTAGGAAAGAAGAGGAAGTACCCTATCTATTCAATTATGGTGGAAAGCTTGGACAAACAAAAAATGCTATGTATGAATACCCTTTGTTTTTTGTCTTTAAAAAATGCAAAATTTTTGAATTTAAATGCACTTTTAAACCTGAGATCTCTTTTCACCAAAAAAAGCATGACTTGTGTTAGGGAATTAAAACTGTGACAAATCAAGCAAGCTAAAAATTCAGACTTTCAGACATTTCTGTCTTGCTCTGCACCTGTGCATATTGGGGACAAAATGCTACCAGACTCATTAGGAGTTACCATTTGATATTTCCTTTGTAGTTGTAAAAATGATGATGACACAATGGAGAATGAGATCTTCAAATTTCACCCTTCCTGTAGGTTCACCTGTCTTGGTTTAACCTTTGACTGCTACCTTCTCCTTCTCATGCAGAGACAAATAGTTGGGATAGTCACTGAGCAGGGTGCCACTTTTCATTGCAGGAAACTCCTTGGTTTTTTCAGTGCAAAGGAATGATGAACATTGACTGTAATTACCAAGCAACTGCTGGGAAAGAAAGGTAGTCAGCAGTTCCTTCACAGTAGAAGTACTTTGGAAGTCACTTGGACAATTCCTGCCACCCTGTCAGGTCTGTGGACAGCAGTAGGAGAACTTGAAATGTAAGATGGGATTCATTTGCCAAAGACCAGTGCCTAAAAAGCAACTAAAATGGCTCAGAGTTTCCCTGCTGACTTGCAGCTGCCACTCAGGGAGGAAGAGGTCTCATGAAGATCCTGCTAGTCCCAGGAAGGTGTCTTAGATACCTAACGCATCTGAAATGCTAAAATGTACCAAGATTTAAGTGACTAAATATCTCCCACTGGACCCAAGAACTTACCACCATATCTAGTGTAAATTTCTTTGTCACTGATAACAGATAACACTAATTGTAATCAATACCAATACTCAGTATCTTCTGGTAGCATAACATCTGTGTGATAAATGCCTGGAGGTAAAAACACTAAGAGAGAGGAGGACTCTTGACATCTAGTGCACCCTGATTTAGTGTATACAGCCAGTGCCAAAATCTCCATTCCTCTGTTCAATCCACCAAATAGGGCTGCTGTAAATAATACTGTAATATCCCCCTGCCCTCCTCACCCTCCACCCTTAAAATAAAAAGGGAATTCCCCTGAGAAAACTGGGAGGCAAAACTCAGGAGCCTCCTGGGATGCTGATTATCTCTTACTTAGACCAGAAATTTCACATGATACTTCTGTGTTACTGATGCCCTCTCTTCTCAACGTCTTTTCACAGGGGGAACAAAGACACAATAAATGTCAGAGCTGATAAATCCTTATGCTGTAAGGAAGAAATGGCTGTCAAGGCTTCCTTTAGCTTCACTTCTACCTGTCCATTCAGTGTATATAACCACAATACTGGCCATATGTGTGACAGGACTTTACTCATTAAGAAACCTTTTCTGCCTACAAAATAACTTTGCAAGTGGCCTAATGGCATCTCTTATTAGCAGAATATAGTATTTCTAACAACATCAAAAATCCCACTTCTAGTTCATTAAATCAAGGTTCATTTTGAGCAGTCTATGTGTCAATAAGTATGTTCTCCTTGAATCACAACTTATTGGCCTGTACAGTACAGCTATTTCCATTTGTCACTTTGATATGTATTTAGGGACTATCTATAATACAGACTGGATCGATTCTAATGGTTGGTCATGTAAATTCTCTTTAGTTCAATGGTCATTGCCACAATAGACTCTCAGAAGCACTGCAGTCTATCATGCATCTAATCTATAAAAACCTGTTTCTGATATTCATTCATCATGAGGTTATTATATATATACTGGGGACGAGGGGAAGGACTGGAAATGGATGGCACTGGATATAAATTTTTTAACTCAGATGATACATACTTCTATGCAAACTTTCTCCTTCTCCATGTGTCATGCAAGATTAAGCCCTCTTCTTTCTCTGTACAATAATATTTAAGATTTTAAGGAGAAGGAAAAAAGTAGTCTTGTTTTCAGAGACTGGTATTTTTTTTCCCTCTTGAGCTCCAGCTATCTGTGCGAGACATCTCATTACAAATATGCTCATCTACTTACATTCCCTTTAGGAATGTCAGGATAGAAAGCGGCCCCGCTACCTACCACTTCCTACAGAAAGGTTGAAAATGCTGCATCTTGCCTTGTATGGAGGATACACATCTCTTGCTATTGCTAGTAGCTATTTTAAAAATAGTTAGCTTCTGGAACTAGGAAGTTATGGGCCAACTTTCAGTTACAACCAAATGTATCTACCAAAAATAATGCTCCATCTACTCTATGGCACAGTTTGAATTGGTTAGAATTCCACTTTACTTGCATTGTGGTTACTATTTTCCACATAGTTGGAGCACTAATACTTTAGTGGAACACATTATTTTCATGCCTACCATAAATAAATTCTTTTTAAAAATCAAAGTATAACTTCAGGGTAATTGCAGCAGGTAAATCCAAAGTGGTTAGTGCAGTTAACTTCATGTTAAATTTTAGTTAGAATCTAAGGGTTGCTGCCTACAAACACCCATTCATAGTGTTAGTCACATGAGTCATTCAGTGACAGCCAACAAAAATATTTGGTGAGTAAACTTCTATATATATGTTTGTAGGCTCCAGTCCTAACAGGGTACTAATAAGCAATTCAGATACGTAGTTTACTTCCTCATATGCATTAATGTTAATTACAAGTAACCAGAATTATAAAGACAATGTAATTATGTTCTAATTATAGCATAACCACAGCCACTGTATTATAGGAGTAATCCAAATTTTAAAAAAAGCTTCTGCTTCTTACAGACATATCATTTTAGTACATGCTTTTATTCATACTTTTATGTATCCTACCTTTCAACACCACACATCTGAGCACTGAGACAAAATTTTGACCCATCTTTCATTGGACAGCAGAGAAAGTTAAATGGTGCATTTTCATATTTTAAGTTAAAAGGTATTCACATTACCTTTATTCTTTATAAACCAGATGTGACGTATTTATTATACGAGGAATTATACAGGCAGATTAACTTCCACTTCACTGTGTACACAGCACTGAAATCTTAAGCCATCAACTCAGAATGTCACTCCAGTATCTGTGTGTGCTGCAAACATGAAGAACTATCCCCTGAGATGAGCTCAGTTGGTCAGAGCTTGATGCTGATACCAAACCTGCAGGCTTGGTGCCCATACAGGCAATTCACTTAAGAGTTGAACTTGATGATCCTTCTGGGTCCCTTTCAACTCAGACTATTCTGTGAATCTGTGAGCTGCTATAAGGCTTGGCAGTTAAGTAGCAGTAGATGCATTGAACATATGATAGATAAGCAATAGATACATTCTAGATATTCTCCTTCTGGAGCCATGCTGGTATTACAGTCACAAAAACTTCTGTTTTCCTGGTCAGCCTAATGGATCATGGCTGGCTTTCTCTGTCAGTAAGAAAAGAAAAGTAGCAAGGAAGTAATAGCACAAACTGAGACAAGGTGTCCAAATCTGAGCAGAGCAGGAAATGGGAAATGGAAAAATCAGTGCTCCCTGAGCCCTTTTGCACATGCAGTAGCTGAGAGGCAACCACTTCGACCTGCAGAAAGGCATGTCTAATTTCGGGAAAAATAGCATGAGGGAGAGCCAAGAGAGTGTCCACACTCTCACACTGTCACAGCCCAAGAGGGTTTTACCACATTAAGCTGGAAAACAATTCCCCTGAGGAAACACCTGAAAGTCCAGGGGATCTGCTGACACATATGGAGTACTGCGTCTCCCTTGGGGATGAAAGGAAAGTAAAAGAAGCAGAATGGGATAATAAAGAACACCATTTTGAAGAAGCCCTGTGTGCTCAGCTGTATGTTTCCTGGCTGGAAGGAGGAAATGTTGCAGAACGATGATTCTTCCCCCTTGGCAACCGGCTCAATTGATGAACAGAAGAAATGAAATAAATCGTAAGACAAAACCAAAGAAATACAAAATACTTGCTTCTAGTCTTAGAAGAACAGGAATCCTGTCTCCAGGGTATGTGTGTCATTCTACACACCTGTGTTACAAAGCCTGGCTAGTAGCATCATGCCCTGGGAAGAAGATGACACCACGAGGTGGAAGTGGTTCATTCCCTGTTTGCCAGACAAGGAACCTGATCAGCCATCTCTGCAGAAGCTGCCCCATACCACCCATATTACTTGGAGCTAAACAAGCACAGTTCCAGTCTTGGAGTGGAAGTTTCTTTGAGACACTGAGTCTTGCCCATGTTGTAGTCTCCTTCACAGAAAACAAGAACAAAAATATCTCTGAAATATTAACACCAGCATGCAGTGTCTGGAAGAGAAAGAAAACTCACAATTTCACATTTACTGGGTTGTGAAGGTATTATTCTGATGAAGTCATGTAACTTTAAATAAAAAAAAGAGGGCAGGAGTGAGAATTGCAAAGACACATGGGAATCTGTCAGGCCCAGAAGTCCTACTGACTGCAGACTGAGGACAACAGCAGGAAGGTGGGAGAGGAATTCTCTGCCATGAATGGTAGATCTAAAGTACTAACCTGAAAGTCTGAGACAAGGCAAGCAGATTGAAGGTAATTATATTCCAGGACTTTCAGAAGCTGAGCACAGAGTCTCAAAGCCATTGCACTAATTTGGTATGTTTGTCATAGTTACAGATCCCTTAACTGTATCTTTTTATCAGATAAGGCTGTAACTCACCATACAGATAACCTTCATAACGCAGCAGAATCAACAACATTTAACAATTCAATCTTTTGCATAGCCTCCAGGGTCACCTTATCTAGTAAGTATAAAAGTGAGGAAATAGGGCAGTACACTTCTGAAGGTGCTGGTCCTCTTAACTTTGTAGATACTGCATGAGTCTTCCTCAATTATCAACAGGCAAGAAGAGGACTTTAAAAACTCAGTATTAGCCATGAGCCATAGCCTAGATCAGCAAAATAAGGCACAAATGCAGAGAGTAACCCATATACTTAAAGCCAGCTGCCAGAGCTGCTGTTCTTTACAAGTGGCAGTAGTGTGATGACAGGTCCTTGAAGGAGAATATAGCCCTTTTCACAATGGTACATTCACAGGATACCATGTCATCATCTGTGTGTATGTTTAAGTTTCACTGCCGGGGAGGCCCTTCATGCTTAAATTCAAGAGGGGAAAAAGACTTGGGGGAAGAAACCACCCATCAGTCATTAATTTTCCCCATGAACAATAGAGCAAATTAAATGAATGTGTGAAATAATAATAAGCAAATTGTTACATTTGCCACAGACAAAAGGAAAAGGGCAAAATAAAATGCATATAATATAATAAAACAACACAAAACACTATATGCTTTAAGAATCAGTTAGATCATGCTTTAAGAATGCTTTAAGTTAGATATGCTTTAAGAATCATTCAGAATAAATGAAGGAAACAGCATCTGAAAATTATAAGAACCAAGAAGAAATAGATCTAATATTGCTGGTCAGCAGTGGTTGTGCAAATTCATCATTTTGGTCTGAGCACAAATAACTAGTATGTTCATATTTTGAGAATGGAAAAAGACAGAAATTAGACTATTTCTGGTGCTGTGAGACTCAGCTATGTGGCTCACTCTTGCCATCCTAGACACCTCTGAGGTGTGTCTAACATTAAATATAAGAAGCAGTAACATCAGTAAAAGTTTAAAGTCAGTAAAGCTGCTGAATAACCTCCTCCTGTTATCTAATGCAATTGTGATAGTCCTACCAATTATTGTTTTATAACAGAAAAAAAAAAGCTTACGTTCATTTTTAGAAAAAATATTAAAAATGTATCCGATACTCACAAGAACACATACACAGAGATATAAAGAAACTAAATTACTTATTCTGTGCATTCAGCAATAGGCAACATTTGCAAGCAAGTGTAGGGTGGAAAGCACATGCACATTTATCTGGGGAGAAGAGTCAGCTTTGCAAACCTGAATAATGAGCCACAGCAAAACAGTCACAACAGCCTGAAGATGGTTTCTTCCTAAAGCCATGAGCATAAAAGTAGCCAGTATCCAACTTACACTCACCTCCTGATTATGTCCCATGCAATGGAGAAATCTCATTGCTGCTTTGGATGATCTCTTGATCTTGTTCTGGATAGCAAGAGTCCTCCAGCACTGGGGTGCTGTGCTGGGCAGCTGCAGGCCCCAACCCTCCCTAGCCCAAATCTTCTTGTGTTCAGGAATCCACATTTCCTACAGTTTATCTTTAAGAAGCATCATATGCATGCACACGCCTGCTTCTATTTGTCTTTAAGAAAAATATAAAAAGAGGGGAGGAGAGGGTTATACAGGACATTTCTATCCACCTCTTCTCACTGAGCAGTCTCTTCTGTATTGTAGGATCTGAGAACATGATCAGAGTTACTCTTCATGCTAGAGTTACAAGCTATAATGTATACCTGTATCCACATATTTCAAACCTTTTACATGTTTTTACAAGCATGATCACAAATTTATATCCACTTCATTTTCAAAGGCCTTCGTAGTCGGGGTGTGGAGTGGCTGTTAAACATAAATGCCTCAAACTGTGCTCTCTTAACAAGATCTAGTCCCTCAACCCTTAATCTAGCAAAGCAACCTCTATTTTAAATAAAGGATGTGGTGGGACACACCTGAACCCTTTTCTAACTTCTGAAGGTGAAGTGCAAGCAGTAGAGTGGTTAGTCAAAAAAATGAATAGAATATACAACTTAAAGATAAAAAAAAAAAGAAAGAAAATAACACCAACAGCAACAAAAACAACCAGTTTTCATCCAAACTGGGAGCAGGCAGTTCAGGAAGCAAACAAGACAGCAGCTAGCATGTTATCAGAGCAAGGAAATCAGCAACAAAGATCAAAATGCTGTCCCAGCATACTAATGTTGACAATGTCTTTAAGTCCCAATGCTCAAAAAGACCACAGCAGTAATCTTGGTGAAACACCTCCAATCAGCAGCAGTTTACTAGCAGGGTGCAACAGGAAACCCTCACATTTATCAGCTCTGCTCTCTCATCAGTGTATGTCACTGCACTCCATAGAAGCTAGAATTGTGTTAAATTATCAGCAAATCAAAAACAGGAAAAAAACGCAACTTCTATCTTCTTTTGAGTTATGTATTTCCTTCATTCCTTTGCCTTTTTCACCTCTATGCTAAAATGAAAATATTTGTAGCTTGAAATTCTGGAAAGCAAATGAAGAAAAAGATAAATCCAGATTGGTACAAGACCTGTTTAAACAATCAGTCTAGTAGGACAGACACTCTGACCTGTAAAGTCCTCTCATCTGCCTAAAGATCTGCTCACCACAATCAGACTGGGGGTGAGCTGAGACGTGCAGCATCTCTCAGGAACCCAGTCTCTATGTTACCTTTTATTCATGCAGTAAAAGAAAATTGTTTTCAGAGCAGACAGGGTGATTTCTCCCCTCAGAAGTTCTCACTTGCAGAAATGAAATGCAGTATATGTGGAAAATAGCTCATATGGAATGTAGGTGTGTTCATGGACTCATTGCCTCTTTCCCAGCTATCAGGCTGTTTTACTTACTGGATTGCTGGCTCTGACCTTGGGTGAGTACATATTACCATACATCCACAGAAGTGGAA
>VWZS01010830.1:598119-621157 GCA_013397075.1 Rhabdornis inornatus
CATTTTTCCATGCAAGAGGAGGTGGTATCGATGTTATTTTTATCTGCATCATATTAATTGGAATGTTTGAGGTATTTTAAGTACATGTTGTGGAAGAATAAAGAGTCGTGGGCAGAAGCTACATCCAGCATGCATTGTGTGTTAGTCTTATGATCTTATTTATCTATTTATTTATTTATTTATTATGCCACTTTTAAATGTTTTTATAAAAGTTCACTTCATAAACTAACATTCTAGAACATTTTTTATTTCTACTTTGAACCCAAGGAAGAAATCTACTAAGTCAGTTCTTTGTATCTCAGAGAACTATTGAAGCTCTGTGTGGAGAACACGTGAAAAGTGACATGCCAACATTTGTTCTGTTTGAGCATCCTGTACCTGAAGCCAGGCCTGTGCAAGAAACAAAGATCAGAGCCTTTTACCTAGAGGTCCTGAAAGAAGAAAGAAGGAAAAAAATCAGCTGTCAAGAACAAATCAACAAAAAGTAGATATAAATCAAACTGGTGAGCTGAACTCATGCCTAAATAGTTTGTCTATGATTATATTATCAGAAAGATAAAGAATGAATAGTTAACTTCCTTTAATCCCAGTTTTAAAAGTGGCTGTGGTAGGACAGTAACTACACACAAAACAAAAGGTCCTTGTGATAAAATTATGCTCCTAAATACAGAGCATTGAGTCAATTAATGTTTACTTAAGTACTTGTCATCTAAAGCAGGAGCAAAGAAAACCATCAACATAACCAAAAGCTTGTGGCACCAATTTGCATCCAGTTCCATGTGCATGTTTTATTTATTTTCAATCAGGATCAATCAGGAAGGAAAATAATCAATGAAGTCGCACTCACGAGTGGTATTTGGCCATCTGGGGGCCCCAGTTTCTCTCAGCCTGCATTGGAGGCAAGGANCAAAAACAACCAGTTTTCATCCAAACTGGGAGCAGGCAGTTCAGGAAGCAAACAAGACAGCAGCTAGCATGTTATCAGAGCAAGGAAATCAGCAACAAAGATCAAAATGCTGTCCCAGCATACTAATGTTGACAATGTCTTTAAGTCCCAATGCTCAAAAAGACCACAGCAGTAATCTTGGTGAAACACCTCCAATCAGCAGCAGTTTACTAGCAGGGTGCAACAGGAAACCCTCACATTTATCAGCTCTGCTCTCTCATCAGTGTATGTCACTGCACTCCATAGAAGCTAGAATTGTGTTAAATTATCAGCAAATCAAAAACAGGAAAAAAACGCAACTTCTATCTTCTTTTGAGTTATGTATTTCCTTCATTCCTTTGCCTTTTTCACCTCTATGCTAAAATGAAAATATTTGTAGCTTGAAATTCTGGAAAGCAAATGAAGAAAAAGATAAATCCAGATTGGTACAAGACCTGTTTAAACAATCAGTCTAGTAGGACAGACACTCTGACCTGTAAAGTCCTCTCATCTGCCTAAAGATCTGCTCACCACAATCAGACTGGGGGTGAGCTGAGACGTGCAGCATCTCTCAGGAACCCAGTCTCTATGTTACCTTTTATTCATGCAGTAAAAGAAAATTGTTTTCAGAGCAGACAGGGTGATTTCTCCCCTCAGAAGTTCTCACTTGCAGAAATGAAATGCAGTATATGTGGAAAATAGCTCATATGGAATGTAGGTGTGTTCATGGACTCATTGCCTCTTTCCCAGCTATCAGGCTGTTTTACTTACTGGATTGCTGGCTCTGACCTTGGGTGAGTACATATTACCATACATCCACAGAAGTGGAAACCATACACCATCTCATCAAGTTTATTTGATGGAATTGTGAAAAGTTGAAAAGTAAAGTCATTTAATCAAGATGGACATTGAAGTTGAGACAGAAAAGATAAACTGCTTCAACAAAACCCAGAGAATTAGTGTGTTTTGTGCACTTGAGGAGACGCGTCGCTCAGCGCAGCTCCGCCGGTACGTGTCAGTGTGCAGCAGTGGTTATTACCACACAAACAGTGCTGCATGATAGCTCTGAGCCATGCAGAGGAAAGCATCCAGCTGAAACCAGAGGAGATGGCACTGTGTAATGCTCACATAGTGTATAAACAGAACATGGTTTACAAGCGAGGCTGGAGAGCTCTGCTGTGTAATGAACACAAATGGTCAGGGTTTTGCACCTCGGGTGAAAAGACACTGCCCTGGAGCCAATGTCCTTCACATTATGGTGGGTCTCTGTTAACACAAAGGGAAAGGTGTCACCTGCAAAGTCAGCAGCACCTGCTTCTGCAGAAGCACATCAGGGTGTTGGCTGGAAATCTTTTCTTCAAGAGAAGGGTGACCTTGACCTTGCTTATGGGTCATATCCAAATCAAAGCACAGGCTAAGATGGCATGTTCAGAACAGAAAGTGAAAGGAGAAAGAAGAGAAGCATTACTTTTCTCTGTATTTATCCCAAAGCCAGAAATCAAAGTTGTTCTTTCTGCCATCATTGTCATACTTAAGTTACAAGAGGATAGCACTAGTTTTCCCTCTAGTTGCTCAATTCTTTGCAAAGCCAAGTAAAATTTATTTATTTATTTATTTNGCTGTCAAGAACAAATCAACAAAAAGTAGATATAAATCAAACTGGTGAGCTGAACTCATGCCTAAATAGTTTGTCTATGATTATATTATCAGAAAGATAAAGAATGAATAGTTAACTTCCTTTAATCCCAGTTTTAAAAGTGGCTGTGGTAGGACAGTAACTACACACAAAACAAAAGGTCCTTGTGATAAAATTATGCTCCTAAATACAGAGCATTGAGTCAATTAATGTTTACTTAAGTACTTGTCATCTAAAGCAGGAGCAAAGAAAACCATCAACATAACCAAAAGCTTGTGGCACCAATTTGCATCCAGTTCCATGTGCATGTTTTATTTATTTTCAATCAGGATCAATCAGGAAGGAAAATAATCAATGAAGTCGCACTCACGAGTGGTATTTGGCCATCTGGGGGCCCCAGTTTCTCTCAGCCTGCATTGGAGGCAAGGAAAAAAAATTTTTCAAGAGCACGGAGGAGCTCCATATGGTTGAGATCAAAGGTGTTGCTGGGTGCATGGTTCTGCTTTATTGCCAGGCACTGCTGTTAATTAGAAAACAAGATCAGAGGCAGTATTAAAATCCAATTAAATTGATATGAACAGATTGCCAAGTGATGTTCACTAATGTATAATTGAGCACCATGCAAATTTCGGTGGCTGCCTTTTGTTTTTTCTCCCCTCACTCTGGAATGAATGATGAAGCTATGAAGTTTTTCCTCATTGTAAAAGATAAACAAGTTAATGCACTGATCTAGGGGGTATTGCTTCAGTGATTGATGAAAATGAGAGTGGAATATTAACGTGTGACTTTTGGGGGGCTTCTTTTATAATCTGATTTTGTTCATCGTTCTTTTATTATTGTTGTTGTTGTTATTCTTGTTATGGTGGTATCCAAGTACATGCTCAGATCCTTCATCATTCCATCATTTCACACACAGAGAATCTTCCTTTGGAGCTGGAGATTTGATTCAAACAATTACAAAACCATGAATATTTCAAGCGACAGGCCTGCTACTGCTGGAAATTAACTTTCCAAGAACTATATGGACTTTATACCGTATATCTTTGTTTAGAATCCACAGCTTCTATTAAATTTAATTACTTCCCTGTGCAGCTTTATATTGAGGGTGACTTCAAAACGAGGGCAGCAGCTATTAAATTTAATTACTTTCCCCTGCGGCTTGCATCGTAAAGGTGCATGGTTAAGGTGCAGCTACTAAATGAGGGTAGCTTCTAAACAAAGATATACAATATTTATACCATATATATTTCCTTTTCCCTATCTATCCATCTTTAATATATACATTTTTTGTGTGCATATAATGCAGGTATGTAGCTAGGTGAAATTATTAAATAAAAAAAAAAAACTTTTAACCTAAACTGTATAGTACCCTATCTGCATTTCTTTTTCTTTCTCTCTTTGAATGCCTCACATGGTTCCATTCACAATTCTCACAGATTTCAGCGTGACCTGTCTTAATACAGAACAAAATGCCAGGATGTAAAATTAATTGAAAAAGCTGCAGAAAAGCTGAAGTCTTTTGGAGAGAATGCATTTTTGTGTAGAACATACCATAAGGAATAAGTGGGGATAACTGTCACCCTTCCAAACCTGATATATTAATATCATTGTGTTTTATCTAATCCATAATTTGCTAACTGTGAAGATACATTGATGTAAATGCTGGTTTTGAAAACAGGATCAAAGGTAACATATAAAAGAACAATAAATTGACCAAGGCAGTGTCTGACATGGTGTTCATGCGGTATCTGTGAAGCTTTCAGAAACTGTTTAAATGCTATTAAAAGAAGAACACATTTAATCAAATAATGTTAGCTGTACATGTGAGCAGATTCACAGAACGGCTGCTGCAGCTGTGCTTGCAGAGGGATATGAAGTTGTGTTTGTCTCACCTGTGCTCCTCAGTGCAGGGAGCACAATGTGCTGGGTGTAGGCAGAGGGAAGGGTGGGCACCAAGCAGTTCAGGGTCTCACCTCCTCGTTCCATTTTAGATAAACTCCAAGAGGCGTGAGGCTGTCAATACAAACTCAGCACAGTGTGCCCCATACCACTTTCACTTAATGCACCCACTGCCTACACAAAGCAGAGAGCAGTGTAGGAGTTTGTACAGCATCTCTATCTCAGAACTTCACAAAATTCCTTGGAAGAAATTCGTATGTAACATTGGAAACTCTGTTACAATAAAGCAAATGAAGAAGCTGTGATATGTTTTATGCATTTCCAAAATTATTTTGAAGAACCTCATGCCAACCCATTAGTGGAACAGGAAATAGTACTTAGAACTTCCTGAAGTTTCTGCCCAAACATTTTAAAAGTACCTTTATGGAAACATGGAAGCTATACAGCTCCCTACTTATTCCCAAGTAAAAAATGTGCCTTTAAATCAAGAACTGTAATTATGATCAGAACAAAACATATCTGTTTAATATTCTGTATGCAAACACAGGGTTATAAATGTTTTTTTACAAGTTTTTAAAAATTAAAAGGGCCTTTAAAAAGGAAAAAAAATAAGGAAAGACTTTATATTTCTTTTTTCCATCTTTTTTTTTCAAAAATTGAAGGAATATAAAATGAAAAATTAAAAACATTTTCCTTAGATTAATATTACTATTTTGGGAGATTGATGATTTCTCTTTGTCCTTCCCTTCCATTTTGCTTATCATTTTTTCTGTTTCTCTTTCTTCAGGTAAAGAGTGCTGAAAGAAATAAAGGAAAAAGTGTCACAGGGAGGAAGAAATTATTGCTATGAAAAATGGTTTTTAAATCTGTCATTTTTTTTCCAGCAAAAATACCTGAGAATATTGCCCCAAAAATATAAAGGAGTAAATAAATAGGAAAACCCTTATAATGCATACTTAGCATCTTTGTGTTTCTACTTTATTGTTAGAGAATGCTCCTGTAGAAACCATCGTGACATCTCATTGAAAAGTTATTGCTTTAATGTTTCCTTGCCTGAGAGTTTTGGTTAAGGTTTTAGTCAGCCATGCTAGACAAGCCATTATTTATTCCTTGCCAAATGCCTAAGTCCAGTACAAGGACTTGATTGATAAATGAATTTTCCTAGTAACAATCAAAGGAGATGAACCCCAGTCCTGAACCAGACACACTGTGGGCTTCCTCTTTATAAGTTAGGAACTACAGTACAATGCAAAGAAAGTAAGAGTTTTGTGTGAGAGCACTTTTCCTCTCTTCTGTCCTTTGGGAAAAGACCTGTTTAATTATTTATTGTCTGTTTATAAAGCTTTTGGATTCTTGGACCCTCATTGTGGTGTCAAAGAATTACAGTAATACAGAAAAAAGGGAAAAAGAATGGAGAGGAGAAGGAGCAATTAGTGGAAGAAAGGCAATGAAACATATTACTCAAGAAAAGTCATCAATTTACCCACCGTTATATTAATGTGGTGTCTGAGACACCAAATTTCCTTCCAAGGCCTACAGAAGGAGATGACAGCTGTTACAGATGTGTGATGCTCTTGCAGCAAGTCTATGCTACTGGTTGTAATTTAGCCATAGTGGTGCTGTGGTCACAGAGGTTAACCCAGTTAACTCATTTCAAATTAGCTGAGTCTTTCTGCATAGCATGGCACTGAGCAATGAACACTAGCCTGGAGGAGCATTTCTGTATGTGAAAACATGTACAAATGTGGACCTTTTGAAAGAGACCACTGAATTTTATAATGATGAGGGAAAAGAGAGCTGGAGAGGTCACGTGCCTAGCTGAGGTAAAAGAAAAGTAACATTTGCAGTGATAACAACCCTAATTCCTTGCATCTAGAAAACAGGATTTGTTATAGCATCATATTATATGATCCCAGGTCTATTAAGTGAATGTCTATATGCTATGTGCTCTGAATGCTCTTCCATTTTCAAACAGTAGCAAGATGTGTTTTCTGGCTGTGTGAAGGTACTTTTTTTATTATTATTTTCTTTTTTACTGAGTAAAGCAGCTAGATCCAGGGAAAGACTTTGTTCTGCTGTATGTCTCTCCATCTCTAGGGTCAAATGCAGAGAATACGCTTAAAGGACTCCAGAGTGGAAATTAAGTTCATTTCTTCATAACTAGTCAACATGGCAATTGGTGTAGGTACAATGGACAAGGTCTTTGTCACTTTTTTAGTGCGTTTCCCTTTTAACTTATACTTCATTGTCATCTAAGCTTTACATATTGGATGACAAGGATAAATTAATACTACTCTGTCAGTGACTCTGCTGTGAAGTTTGCCTTTAACAGAAAGCTAACTGCTGATCTTTAGACATAAAACTCAGGAATCTATCAGCAGAGTTCAAAATTAGCTGAGATCTTATGGCCTGAGGCCACCCTGGTAACTAATGGCAATTTTACAATCATTAGTTTTTGCTTGATGGGCCAGCAGTAAGTGGGACCATGATCATGACCCAAATCTAAGAAAAAGGCCTTGAGGCCCAGCTTTTTGTCAGATTATGGCTTTACTTACCTAAGCTGGTTTTATCTTATTACAGTGTGTAAGCTATGGTAAGCTTGATACAGACAGGATGGAAGAAAAAAAATCTACCCAACCTTAGCAGGGTATTAACCACAAGCAAAAGGCTGGGAGAAGGGATGTGGGGTATAAATCAAAGCCTTTCCTGCTGGTCACTACTTGATGGACTACAGATTTGAATCCAATTTTGCCTTATCATATTCATTTGGAAATTGTCAAACACAGTGAATAAGGCTAAGGATTTCTATTTTTGAAAATATGTTTCCAAGAGGAACACTAGTTTGTGTACTTTACTCATAGTGTGCTTTTAGGAAGTTTATAGAGAAGACGAACTCCTCTAAATAAAAAGAGTTCTATTCATGACTTCTGGGATGATTTTTAAATTTTCAGCTTATGGCTACATAATATACAAACTTCTAAGGAGAAAAAAATGACACCTTGCTTTCATTCACCAGTTCCTTTTCAATTACAAGAAACCAAGAAATAATTTCTTAGTTGAGACAGTGGGAAAATTTCAATGCTGAATAATTTCCACTGAAGCAAAATCAGTAATTTTTTTGGATTTTATAAGGCATTGCAGGAGAGAAATTGATTTCCCAACCATCTCTAATTTTAAAAAATTAACATGACAGAGCATGAGCCTTTAGACAATTGTTTCTGCCCTTCGTAGAAAACAACAGTTTTTAGAGGTGTTCATAACTTGTTTCCAAATAGCATTAGTTTCCATATTGCAACTTCCCTTTTAGCTGCTCATGTTTCTGCTAAGCTCAAAAAATCTCAGTTTTATTAACACTTCTCTTTGAAAGTTCCAGGGTTTGGGTGGAAATCTGTTTTGGGACATATTGACTACTGGAAAGAGTGATGTTGGGGGGGAAACTGACTCCCAGATGATGCATGTAAGTAAGAGGATCATAGACAAGGAAAAGAGTGATGGGACCTCATGGGAAATGGTATCTAAACAGTGCTAGTATAAGAAAGGGGGTGCTAATGTTGTATGCTTTTCTACTAGCAAAATATAGGCCAGGGTTACTGGTAAGTAGAGAGAGAGAATGGAAAGTGTGGGCTTGTGGGAATGAGATGCAGTCCTTGTCACTGATCTCATGCACACATTTTTTTCTGTAATTTGGTTTCTTCAGCTGTAAATAAAATTCAACTATCTATCTAATATCTCAGAACTGTAGGAATTAACATTTGTGAAGTGTCATGTCACCCAGGACTATAAGACAACACAAGAACAAATTGCTACTGACACCAAAAGGTAGATATTCAACAGGGATTTTCTCCTTACATATCTAGGCTGAGCTATGCAGTGCTTATCAAACCAAATATTACAGTCTCCTTGTATTTCCCAATCTCAGAAAGCTATTTTCTTTACTCACTTCTTTGTGCTTGCTTTGGCTCATTCTCACTGTTTCAATGGCATCTGTCTTACTACTGAATTGTCAGTTTTGAGGGGCCAGGATATTCATTTTGTTCTCTGTTTCTACAGAAAAATAGTAACCTGATAGTTTTCCTCCAGATGCAACAACAACATTGGTAAAGAGAGGAAGACAAAACTATTACTTTAGCATAACCAGACAAGTGGAAAAATAATCCTGATCATCATGAGGCAAAATATGTGTCATTGTGTCCCTTTAGTGTGAGATTTTACTATTTTTATTTAAATATTTTTGCAATGACAGATAGTTAAAAAGATTTCTTACTTGGAAAACCCCAGTGGTATTGTTCATGTGAACTTTGTCGACATTTGGGTGCCATATATTGTTCAGAACTCTCAAAAAAGAGGCATCTTCGATAGCCCAGACTCGCTATAAAACCTTACACCAGGCCAATTGTCAGAAAGAAACAGGCAATGGACACTGGGGCAACAAGTGTAACCCAAAGTCCTTTTCCTGCCACAATGACACCTAATGGCATCATGTTCACATGTAGGAATACAGGCAGGTCTGTAAACATGCCTTCTGCAGCAAATGGACTGGTGATCCCATATTGCCAAAGGACTGTTAGCACATCAGCTGCAGGGAATGAAATGTGGAGTGCTGAAGTTGGGAAAGCTTTGGTCCAGTATTTGAAACTTTTCTACTAGAAGTAGGAAAGAGGTCAACAAAGTTACTGACTGATTTGCTGTCCTTAAAATTTTCACCTCTTAGAAGTCCTGGTTCTGTAACATCCAGTCCTAGACTTTGGTTTATTCTCCTGGATCTTGTTTGGGTATAAAACCAGTGAACATTTATTTTTGTCACTCACAGAGGAGCTAGGACTGTGAACTCACACAAGAGTGGGTTTATTGAGAAAGAAGTTGCCATTCAAAAGTTGAACTGTGGTTCAACTATTTTGGAGAAACACAAGCAGATGACAGTGCTTTTCCTAATAGTGAGTATGCTTGATGGCTACTGCAACAAAACTGAAGATTTATCTAAATGATCATACACCTTCTGGTATCTGGGGGATGAAGTGAGGAAAGAACAAGGATGTCAGGTTAGACAGGTGAAAACATTTATAAGAGGTGATAAATTTTTTCAAACTAATTCTGTGTCATGAATGAAACTACTCACCTGTACTAGAATATTTTCAAGCAATAAATGAGCACAGTGACTGATGCCGAAATCATAGTGAGGCATCTCTTACTTACACACCCTACCCACACATTTTGTTGGGTTCAGAAACACCAGCCTGATCTCAGTGGTCTGATCTCAGATCCACTCACCTACTCCCAGCCTTGGAAGGCAGGGCAAATTTGGTAGCTGCTGACTAAGTAAACCATGTGGGAGTATGTCATTGAGACACAGATGGTATTAGTCCTCCTAAACTAATGAGAGCTTGGCAATCACGAGGGGGACAGGAACTGGGGGAGTCGTGGCTAACCCCAAACAGAGAGGCAGCACTCAGCAGTGGATTCGAGGGGAAAGAAACCCAGTTACTGATTTTCTGCAATTTTTGCTTGTTTGTGGGATTAAGTAATTTGGATTGTTTAAAAAATTACAGAATCAACACTTATTTTTTGAAATGACACAGCTCTTTTAAAGGGAAAGTCACAGTCTGCTGGTGTTGTCAATCTCCCCTACTTCTGCTAAGAGATAAAAGTCTTAAAGGAGCAAGAACACAGTTTGCAGTAGCATCGACTACCAATTTGGCTGCTCCATAGAAATTGGTAGTTGCACCAACCAACCAACGTTCCTGATATTTCAATAATTCCCTTTCCTGGACACATTCTGTCCTTTTGATTTTGGGAGGATGGGTTTGATCCTGTGAAATCCAAGTACCTGGTGAGGAGCCCATGGTGATTTCTTGGATGTCTGAGGAGGATAGGGGCCCATATCCTCTTTGCTTTCAGCAGAGCTTAGGTTTCTTTGACTCCAGACTCATTTCCTCATACAAACAGACCTGGAGGGATGAGTCAACAGCCATTGAGGGCAGTGGAGAGATTCTCATCAATTTCGTTGGAGGCTTGCCCAGACTCTAATTAAACAACTAAATGGCCTTCCTAACAAGGCTGCAAAAAAACCCTAACTAACTGCTTCAGAAATACCTAGAAAATGGAAATGAACAAATTACCCCAGGAAGAGTGGTGGTAATCAGTGATAGGAAAATCTTTGGAGAAGCTTGAAAGTTTTTTTCAAACATTATTTTTAGCAGCCACTCTAGAAATTCCTGACTTTTTTACATAATTTTGAATTCTGCTCTTGTATTGTTTATCCCTGCAGTTATCTGCTTTCGAATATGGATGAATCTGCAGATTGAAAATTAAATATAAATATCTATGTGCTTTATATATTTAGTAACAAACACATATACACATATGTACAGTGTATTTGCATTGTTGCCTGGGAACAAAATGCCTATTTTTAGTTAATATCAGGTGATTTTAATTTACAAGAGCTGCCTTGCCTCTCAGCATTTTAAGGAGCATACACGAAGGCACCTGCATGCTTCTAACATTTGATGTATCATTAAATATGCCTTCTCACATTTGGCACATAAACCCTGATAAAGTTTCACCTTTTAACAAAATAAATGACTCAATTAACAAGATGAAAAACAGCAGTGTGGTGGCAGACCCTCTTGGTGGCAAAAAAAAAGGATAAAAAAGAATTATCTCAGCAGGGTGTTAATACAAGGAGCGCCACAACACACAGCAGGCACCTGGTTTGAGTGACAGCCACCCAGCAAAGCTGACAGATTTGTCAGCTTGCTGACCGCTGGCTTGAGTCTCTCACACCACCCTAGGAATAAATTGTTGCTCAGGAATGGCTGGGCAAGCACTCACTTGTCTCTGTTAATCTAATTGAATTTTTTCAAGTTGTTTTCATTTTTATTTGTTCCTCTGTGGCAGCATTTGTTTGTGGAGCAGCAAATTTTGGAGCACTTAGATGACTAACTTCCTCACAGTGGTTCTGTCTTTTGAAGGAAGGTATAGATACAGATACAGGGCCAATCTCATCTCTCAGCTCCCAGGGCTTGAATGGATATAACTGAGGTACAGTTGGACCCACCACAAGAGAAAATTGCCTTTTTTAATGGGACTGGAACTTAGGACATTTGTATTCTGTTTCAACATAAGATCCCAGCTGGCAGGGAGCACTGTTCATGCATGACATATTCACTATGACCAGAAACAAAGCAGAAAAGAAAATTGGAAAATTGTTATTCCTTTCCTTAAAGTGGACGTTAGTCTTCATGCAAACATCTGATGTGCTGTTCAATGGGAAATTAGGAGACCCATATGAATGCACATGGAGAAAGCTGGGACTTTGACACAAGGACAGTTCAGAATTGTCAGGTATGGAAGACTCTGCCAATCAGCTTAAAGCCTTGCTAAGCAAAGATAGCCTTATTTAAAGAAGAGATAATCAGGAGTTGCACAAAATCAATCTGCTGAATATCACAGTTTCTGAGGTTAGTAGATGCAAAACCACAACTTCTATTGTATAATCAGGCATGTGCCTACATGAATGACATCTTTATAATTGTATGCTGTATCTCCATGTGCTGCATATCATTAAGCACCCAGAATATGTGTAATCAGTCTAGATCTAGGAGCTACCATTTACAAAGTTTTTTTAAAGTATGACATACAGAACTAAATATGTTCAGGGTTGACGCAATGCTGATCTCCCAAATGCTACCAAAAAAGGGCAGGTTGCTTCTAATAAATCTCTTGAGATATTATATAGCAGTCTTAATGTTGGATCTGCTCTGAGATACTGAATTCTGACCGAAGAAATATGCAGCTAAAATAACTTGGTGATAGTTTTTACTTGTGTAAGACAGTTTCACTTGTATCTGTGCATCAAAGAAGCATTAAAACTTCAGTGCTCAAAAGCCTGATTTAATTTCAAATGACAATGCTCCTACTCACATGACAAAAACCTAAGATTAGCTCTTCAGCTCCCGTTAACAAAGAATATCTATTTTCAAGCTGAGCATCTCATATTACCTTGGTACCAAAATGTATTTGTAATATTCCCCAAGAATGGACAAGTCTAGCACTCATTTAACTCAAGGCAAACAGTGTCATGCTATTCTCACAGTTACAGGACTCCACACTGGATTTCATCTTGACTCTCTGCTGGGATTTTAAAAAGAATAGCTTTTTACCTTCCTTCTGCTTACAGTGGGGAAGTTCTGCTTTATCTAATGGAACCATTTTCATTAAATCAATATGGTTGTTTGTTGAAGCAGATGATATTAAAACAGAATAAACACATATGAGTCTGACCTTCAGCTACAAGCTTTCACGATAGTTAGAGAGATGATTATTTCTAATATAGATTAGGGTTTGCACTGCAAACTGTCAAGAAATGTCAGGATAAATAAAGGTATGCATTATTTTCCTGTCTCTTCAATAAACTCTGGGAAAAAAAAATAAAAGTGTCTTTTATATCTTGAAGTAAATTGGTTTGTATTTGCTTTAACATTCTTATTTCACTGACACCTTTTTTAGAATAAATCTATCCACAAAACCTGTGACTAAAGTCTGGGAATATTTCCTTAATTTCCATACAGTACACCTTCAAAAGGTATATAATGACATGTGGAATTAATTAAATTTGATAAGTCTTTCTCAGGACTATTTGACAGTAGTACTGAAAAGTAACATGAGAGTGAAATATGAGTACATCTTGTTCTAAAAATTACTGGTTTCCAGCATTGACCTAGAAAATCATTTAGCTCTAGACCTTTGGAATATCTCTTTTCATGCTTCAAACTGGATTGAGAGGAATAACCATTTTGCTTTACCACAGATATAGTCTTTTTTTCCCCTTTTCTAAATTTTAATTTCTTTTTATGGTATCCATCCTCAGAGAGAGAAAGAGGGATAAAAAATTTTAAAGAGACTGCATCTCTTTTCCAGGAAAAGAGAGCTGTACATACCCAGCTCTAATTACTAAAAAACAGAATTTTATATTGAACTTCATGTGACTTATGTGATTTTTGAATTAACAAATACAATAGTTTTCCCTGATTACCTGCACAAGCTCTTTATTCCCTTTTTAATAGCTCTGGACGAAGTTTTATGGTAAAGGCAGTTGCATATCTGTAGCCCTGAGCAGGAGCTGACACAGTACCCTTGGAATTTGGGGATAGGTGCTCTTAAACAACAAAAGCATAAAATATTATTACACAGAAAATGCAGGTATTCCAAAAGTTCATGTGGTACAGAAACCTTTTTCAAGAAGAAAATGTTTTCCTAAGCAAATGCTTCCCTTCATAATTTTATTTGCTCTATAATAGATTTAGTATCAGGAAAAAGCATCAAGTCCCTTCAGATTTGTAATACGGTGTACACAATCAAATGAAGCAACAGGTGATTGTGGCTTAGGACAGCTAAGCATTTGCTAACACTGCAGAGAATGAATTCAGCATCACATTTCCTGAGGAACACTGAATCTTAAAGCATAGACACATGGGAAAGGTGATGTATTTCAAAAACTCTTTAGTTAGGAGTTATAAATAAATACATTTTTATATGCGTTTTCACATATACACTTAAGTAAATTAAGAAAAAATGTATATGTTATTCTGACAGGTGTAATGTTCACTATCCCTATCTAGAAATGTTTTATTCTGTACTGAAAAGACACATGTAATAAAATGTCCTGAAATCTTGGCTCCATGTAAATCAAAGGAAAAATTCCTGTTGTCATGCAGCCCAGAACACCCCTAAGTAAAAGTTTATTAATGTTTAGCTCACCTGTCCAAATGTGAACAAAAACATAAAGCAAAATTCACCACTGAATAGCTACTATGATAGTTATATGTGTATAGTTTTACATCAAGCTAATTATTCTCTTCGCAAAACATGAATTATTGGAAAATGAAAGATGCAGCTATCTGTCTCTGTCTGCCTCTGTGCTTCTGTCTGTAAAAAAATCAGATCACTGTAGATGACTCTATAGCACGTATTATTTTAGTCACATAAATTTTGTCTGATTTTTAACATGAATTTTATCTGATTTTTCAGGGAGGAATCAAAAAGGCAACAGAAATATATTTCATATATGTTTTTCCTCATTTTGATTAAGCCCTAAAAAATCAGTTTGGTGCTTTCCTATGCTTCAAAACATTCTATTTTCAGGAACATCATTCTGACTCACTTGGGATACAGAGCCCACAGCAAGGGACACATGCAGGTCACCACAAATACAGAAGGCAGATCAACTTTGCAATGTCCAGTGAATTACTGTTCAAGTGACCTTTATGCACAAATGGGCCAAAGGAAAAAAAAAACAAACCAAAACCACAAAATTTTTCCAACACTTGCAGAAATTCAGCCTGTGCAGAAAAGGCAAATTCAATGTGAAAACTGCCAGATATTTTTGATTTGCCAATCTATACTGCTGTTAACTGAAGTGTTAAATATATTATGATAGCACTCAAAATTCTTTGATTTTCATTCTGCAGAAATTTGGTTGAAATTTTTGCTTATAAGAAATGCAACATTCATCCATTGTTATAAGAACTGAACCATGTTTGGGAATCATATATTGTTTTTTCAATTTTGTATGCAAGAAAATAGAAATATGAAACAAAAATCAGCACATGGATGAATAAACCCTTAATTTATTAGATCCTTTTTGCTCTGATCAAGGGAATAGCTCAAAAAAAAGAGGTCAGAAGGACTAGTACAGTTAATATGCAATTGATGAAATCCTCAAACACATATTGATCCACTCTTTATTACATTTTTAAACCCTTGACTGTGAATATTTCCCAATAAGACAATAACTATATCAAATATAATTTGATGTTCTTAATCACAGTAGATGTTCTTCCCCCTCTAAAGATCATCACACTGGAGATATTTACATCCAATACACAATGTGAATTTGCCATGGATTGCATTTAATACACAGCCCTCTTTTTCACATTCGTTTCTTCAAGCATATCATCTCTGTATTTGACACTATCTGTACTAACACATTTTAGTCACACATGGAAACCCCAAACAAACTTTCCTGACAATATAAATTGTTACAACAAAAAAAGCATAATAATGCATTAGACCTCTACCCCCTGGAAAACCTTCACTGCCTTATTCACTAGTTAAAAAGAAAAAGGCAAGTTAACCGTCAGGAGTTTGTTGTTTTTTTTTTTCTCAGAGCTGTAGAATTTCACAAGGAATTCAGTCTACAGGGGGACTTGGGAATAGCTGGTCGCCCAGACAGGCGTGCCTGGGGAAAGTCTTTCTGCTGCTTGTGTTTGACACAGCTTGAGGCAGAGCAGGTTGTATGGGCCTTGACCCAGCAAGGTCATCATTTTGTGAGCAATTCTGAGGCCTGACATCTGCTGCCTGGCTTTGAGTACAAACCAGACCCCTCAGCCCAAACACAGCCCCGCCTAAAATAATCCCCCAGCAAGGATCCTAGGCTTCAGAGAAAAGGCTAAATGGCCCTCTTTTTGTCTGGGTGTCCAGGCTTTTTAGTCCTTCCTCGTCACATAGCAGAGAGTGGAGAACAAAACCATTCCCAGAATGCAGATAAAGGCCATATTCTCACAACTCCACACCATAACTTCTTCACCTCGTGTGAGACTCGCATTTACACTCCAGGGGCATGGCTCTGGGAACAAAAAGGGACAGGCATGCAGTAGCTCAGAGAAGGACATTCTATTTGTCTTAAAATGCATTCAAAATGGTGCCTTTTCCTTCAGAGCTTTTGAAAAAAATCGATTGTACTAAACAAAGCACGTGAGGTATATGTGCTATTTAAATATTACTAAGAGTGCGTACAAGGAATGGAAGACCTGATTCTCAGACTTTCTCCTTCTCCACAGGGGAGAACTGAGAAGAACCTGGTGACCCATATAGAGGTGACTCTAAGCCTTGACTGCGACTTGATTTTTGTTTGTATTGAAAGTCTTTCAGTCGTTCTGACAACAGAAAGAAACTGCCAGAGAGTATCTGATAATAACCTGGGAATCTCCGTAAGGCAAAAGTGGTACAAGAACTGTCACTGGCAGAGCATTTGGAGTCAAATGTAAGCCTTCCTAGAGGACAGGTTATAGCTGTTAGTATCTTTTTCCTACAATCAAGTTAAAGCACTCCTGAAGTAAATCTATTCTCATAATAAAGATTAGGGAAGCCCCTGGATTTTTTCCACAACACAAATAAATTTTATCTTCTCTTTACCACCACCAGCTCCACCTAGCCCCAACCACAAACAAAATTATCTCCAAAACAAAGTGATTCTGAAAAATGTATTTCTTTTACAATGCAAAACACATTCTGTGTATTCCACTCCGAATATCTGGTGATCTCTCCCCATGGCAGCTACAGCTCTGCACGGCTGCTATGGCACTTGCTGCAGCCCCAGCAGCAATAGTTATCTATTGGAGCCCCGATCTCCCCCCATCATCTTCCCTTTACTCAAGTAAACACAGCACAGAAGGTGGACTGAAGACCATGGTAAACGTGTCCTACTTCTGCCTTGACATGTGTGTCTCTGCTTGTCCTCATAGCTCAGCTCCAGAAGAAACGATCAGACAAGCCTCCAGCCAGCCTGGGCCACCCTTATGGCTCTTTTCCCAGGGAACCACTTGTCCTTGTGTAACCTTAGGTCTAGCATCAAACCCACCAGTCACATTCATAAAGCACTGACCTGCCACAGCTGCCTTTTAAATGTGGCAGTGATTGCTAAAAGCATTGGATGGGTAGGAACAGCAACATGGTAGGAGATCAGGAGCTTGTGTGAATCTATTTGGTGGCAGGGAATTATCTAAGGTGAAATACCACTAAGAGATCAAAAGATCAAAATCAATCACAAAAAAATTTAAACAAAAATTGGATAAATTTCTAAATCTCCAAATGCTTAACAGTCCTCGGACAAACCAGTCTTCCAGACAAACAGACTTCCAGCCAAAAATAAAATTATATTGATTCAGATTTACATTGGTTACCTTATGGAAAGAGCTTTGTAACTAGATGAGTTAAAAACTCAAGGATAAAAAATTAAAGCTCATTATATGAATTCTTGGATTAGATGTTGCCATGGTACATAAAGGGGAGTTGCACTGCATTCACAATATATGACTAATCCCAAATTTCAGTATTCCTGGTAGTTGCCTTGGGTCTGATGGGTGCTGAATGCTTAGGTATTTCAGTGATCTGCTATGTAGGATCACACACTCGTTGTGCAGCAAAATCCAGGCCATTGCTGTCACCCAGATAGTAACAATGCTTCAGGATTTTCCCTCTCCCTTCCTGTAGCAAATTACAGTTCACAGAATCACAGAATATGCTGGGTTGGAAGGAACTCACAAAGGTCATTGATTGCAACTCCTGGCCCTGCACAGAACCATCCCCAAGAGTTACACCATGTGCTTAAGAGTATTGTCCAAACACTTCCAAACACAGAACTCTGTCAGGTTGTGACCACTTCCTTGGGCAGCCTGTTCCAGTACCCAGCCACCCTCTGGGTGAAGAACCTTTTTCTAATATCTAAAGTAAACATCACCTGATGCAACTTCAGGCCATTCCCTCGGTTCCTGTCACTTACTGAACTTCATACAGTTGGCAATTGCCCAGTCTTGCAGGGCTTCTCTGCCTCTGAGGGAGTCAACAGCTCCTCCCAGCTTTGCATCTTCTGTGAAGTTGCTTAATATCCTTTCCAGTCCTGCGTCCAAGCCATTAATGAAGATGTTGGATGAATCCCATCATGCCCCATAGATTTGTAAGGATCCAGCTGGAGCAGCAAATCCCACATAAGTTCAGGGTCAGCTGGGAGTTGATCCTTCTGACAGTCATTGTCCTCCAGCCCAGGGCTCCAAGACCCCCTTGGTCAATCCTCTGTGTTGAAGATAGAGGCAAAGAATGCATTAAACACCCCTGCCTTGTCCCTGTCCGTGTTTGGGAGGTGACCATCCTCATCCTGTAAAGGACCAGTGTTCATTTAACGCTGCCTATTGCCATTAGAATATTTGAAAAACTCTTTTAATTGTCCCCCACATTTCTGGCAGCTTCAACTCCAGCTGAGCTTTGGCCACACATATTTTCTTCCTACAGTGGCAAGCAGCATTTCCTTTCTTGCTTCAACTGGGCGTATATTAATAAGCATTTGATTGACGAAGGTGTGAGGAGTTAATGGCACATTCTGAACTCAACTGCTGCAAGTTCCAATTGCAGGAACTGAGTACACAATATTCCAGGCTATGGGATGCACTAGGGGGAAATTGGAGCTGCAATGATTTCAATTATTAAAATGGGAGACTTAAATCCCTGCACTAATAGGAGAATCCATTAAAAAAAAAACAAAACTGTCAGCGAATACTGACCAACATTAACAAGGTACACTAAGAAAATTCAATATAAAGGAAACGGAGCACTTATGAATGCCTCTTGCTTCCACTATTATGCTACCATCACTGCCATAACTATATTCCTGAAGTTTCAGGAATATTTATTACTCAGTGCAGTCCTCACCAATGCAATAGCTAGCATATGAAATATGCTTTCAGCTAAGAAAATGCAAATAATAAGATTTGACACATGAAACTCCAGGGAGGTTATTTCCTTAGCTTTTGCTAATTCTGGTCTTTCAGTGGAGCTTTTCTTGAGGAAAGACTGAGAGACAAATTAGAAGAGGTGTGCAGTGCAGAGAGAGCATCATCATCCTGCTGAATGTCACAAAAGGGCCTATCACAGAAACACTGGGGTATTGGTCTAGAGATGAATGAGCATGATAAGAGTAAAAAAAGAGAGAGAACAAGAAAAGAAGAACAGAGAGAGCCTGTGAGGTGACGGAAACCTTTACAAAACCAGAATTTCTTTAGTTGACCTATTATTCATAGCAATGAATAAATGTGGTTGGATAGTAATACTCAATGTTATAAATTCCTTTGTTTCACTCAGAATCTTTAAGACTAGGCAAATAAGCTCATCAGAATGCCCAGATTTCCTAAGAACTGCTTAGGAGTTTCTAGGAATTGTGTGGGACAATATTTCTAACCCAGAGTACTCTCTATGCACACAGCTATTCACCCTCCAGCACATCTGTTATTTTTTTCCTCTTTTTCCCTGGCAGAAAAATCTAACCTGCCCTCAGATTTGCTAGCACAGGACACATTGCTTGAATCCTCCCTATTGCTGAATCAGACCCAAACAAAGATCTCCGTAATTTTGTTTTATAAATATATGTCCTGTCATTTTTATTGAGAATTGTAAATTCTTTAGCCATTATCTATTAGTCTTTGATAAATTCTCAGGGGAATCAGATCAACAAGATAGAAATTGATAACCAGGATTCCTTCAGTGAAACCATGACAACCGTAATGGAAGTTGGTCTGTAAATACATTGACCACATTGGTGAGTAGTATATTGGGCTATAGAACCATTTTTGAACTACCTCTATGTGGATTTTATCTCCTCAAGAAAGATTTCATTTCAGGAAAATCATTCAATGGTTCCTATAAACAGGCACCTGAATTTAAGTAAAGATAACGTTATGAACCTCTGCCATTACAAAAGGATTGTCATCCAATGTGTGCATTCAGCACTCTTTTAAGTATCCAGCACTCCTTTCTATTACTTAAAGCCCTTATGTAGTGTGAGGTTCTGCACTTCATGCACACTGAGACATACACAGAAGTACAATCACCCTGTACCTGTACAAAGAACTCCGAAAATTAAATACTTCCTCTCTTACTATGCCACAGCCCTTTCCTCTTCAAAGTTGTTGGGTTTGCTTTATAGAAGTAGTGATTTCATTATGAATTAAGTCATTCTCTGTACCACATTGCTACCTAGGCAGAACCCTTCCAATAAAAGTAAAAATCAAAATCTTCCAGAATTTTATTTTCAATCTGTACACTGCCAAGTATGCAAGAAGACCAAGTAATTCTAGATTTTAAATAAAGGACAAATGGGATTTCAATTCACAAAACTTGGAAGTAGGAGCTCACTTGAGTCCTAGGATGTATATTATGCTTTGCTGTTGGAGGCTGGTCAGGAATTTAAGGGACTGATGTGATTGGCCTCCATCCCACTATCTGAGATAGAGAGATAGAGGAATCAGAGAAATGTAGCTGTCATCTACCGCTTGTTTTCCCTTCCAGGCCAGGAAAGTGTGATAGCAGAACAAACCAAAATTGTTCTTTTTAACATGACAAGTTCCCTAAAATCAGGATATGCAACAGTGTGCCTAAGGGGAAAGAGAAAGAAGAGGAATGCCTAGTCTGACAGAGAATGTTTTCTGAGAATAATGCCTTCTATCCGTTAACACCATTAACTCCCTATTTGTCTTCCTATCTCTTTCCCTAGTCTCCCCAGCAGACCAGATAGGCTTACACCAAGGTAACCCTTTTCTCTCCTGTTCCCTAGAAAGCCTGTTCTGTAGAAGTTCCTGGGTAACTTCTTGTTATTCAACCCAGATATAATTCCTACATAGCTGCATGACAGGAAGGGCCTTTCACTGTTTAAAGGGTGAAGGAGAGTGTAGGTTCATTATGCAAGTGCTGAACCCTTCTTTCTGTGTTTTAGATATCACTTGATATAGCTGCAGTAATATTCAAATTATTTTGTGGCACTGAGGCACTTCTGACTTAGTAGTGCTATATAATATTTTGTCTATCTTTTGGCAGTTACTGTAATGAACTTCTTTACTAGTTTTTTAAAAAGTTGCATTTGCAGTTATGATGTGCTTTTCTCATATTTGCATCAATAAAATAAATCTTGCTAAGGTTCTCCTGGAAAATGTTCCCTGATATGACTTTTTTTTTAAAAAACTCACTAAAGATTTGTGCTGATAATAATTATGCACTGATTAATTGGATTAATTTCCTGGATGATCAAAGCATGATAGGCACTTAATAATAAAGCTACAGAATGATGGCTCTCAACAGCCAAGTTATGTAGTACACTTTCTTAAATCTGGCCCATCTGGCACAGAGAGGGAAAGGAGGCCAGCACAGAACAGATAGGTTAAGTATACTGTATTGTGGAGATTCTCTGATCCAGAAGCTGGGACATGGCTTCATAAGACAGATAGGAGAAGATATCAGTGAAGAGTAACTAGAGATTTTGGAGTAGCCCCTTCTACAGTGGGCATGCTTACCAATTATAATTGGTTCTTCTCAAGATTCTCAGGGAAGGCACAATTTAGAAACAGAAATAGTTGTATTCAGAACTTACAGTATCTCACTCCCATGAAATATGTCCATATCCATAACTGGCAATGAATATCCAGTCTATATGACATAGCACAGTAAGTCCTATATTGCTTATTAGTCTTTCCTACCATGCTTTTGGCATCTTGAAAATTTCCAGGAACCAAAAGATTGGTGGCAGTGGGAAAGGCAGCCTGGGTGTGTGGATCAGTCTACAGAGCCACAGCTTGACTGTTGAACATCAAACAGCTTCTTGTCTGATAAGCATATCTGCTTTAAGAAAATAAATAAATAAATAAAAAAGTTGGGGTTTTTTTGTTTGTTCATTTACTGGAACACTTTTGCCAATTGGCTTTGTATTGTGATCAAATCTATGACGGTATTGCCAGCTGGGAATCCTGTCAGAATTGCTGTAACAAGGCAAAATATTAATACCAGTATGAGAGCTCTGCCTTTCTCCTTTCTGTTTTTAGAAGCCATCCTTGAATTCGGATCCTGTGCAGTCACTCTTCCAGACATTGCTATAGACAGTGCTCTTGTCAAGTCAAAGTATCCCAGGGACAGACGAGATCCATAGCCTACTTGGGACACTGAAGTGTGCTGCATGGTGACAAGCAGGAGGTATCTTTGATAGACACTCTGGACTCATAAAGAAGCTGAACCTGTCTGTGCTAGCACAGAGAGTTATCAGGCATTACTTTGACTTCAGGCTAGGAAAAGGTATTTCAAAAAGCAGATTGGACATTTGGGGTTAGCAGCAAAGCCATGTGGGAAAGCATCACATCAGACAGCAAAGAGCTACAGTGTAACTTCTTTGGAAGATAAATTAATTTCTGTTTCTGCAAGAGTGAAAACCCCCCAGAAATGTTGACAATGACATCCTAACAAAGGATAGGGTCTTATAGATGCAGATCTTTTAATAGCAATGCAAGCTGGTTTGTACTGGTATGAATTGCCCATACAGACAAATCTTGATGTCACAAAATGTGTATGTAAAAAGCAAGATAGGGGGAAACCATCATATTGCAAGATGCATCTTAATTTTAAAAGAAAACAAATGTGTTTGAACAGTTTTTCCTAGTCTGTCAAGGAGTTTCAGACCCTAAAGGTATTTCAGCCTGTTTCCTTTCTCCTTAGGTACAATCACTAATCTCTTTCACTACTTTTTTCAAAGATGCAACCTACTTACCTACCACATGAAATGCAGAAACTTATATTATCATGGTTCATCTTTAGAGATTTACATTAGAATCAGTGAACCTTATTTTAGCACAATATATATGGTGAGCAGTACAGAGAGAGAAGACTGGGTTTATTCCCCAGATAAGTCATTTATTTCTTTCCTCAAAGAAAAATCCAATATCCTGAGATCAGATGCATATTGAAGCTCTGGTGGAAGGAAAAAAAAAAAAAAA